>PYSQ01000217.1:23750-50591 GCA_003049435.1 Nakataea oryzae | reverse complement strand
AAGGGGGGGGGGGGGGAGCGTGCATTCCTTATCTTTCTCGAGCCTGGAATCCTTGCCAGTGAGGCGGCCCTTTGCAGACTGCTCCGGGCGATTGGCAAAACAAGGGGCCTGTGATGGGTGCCGAGCCTATCAGGCCGCGCGCCGTCGCCCATGTCGGCCTTCCTATCTCGCGGTCCAGTCGTCGGCCGGACTGGCGATCCTGCCATTCATACGTGCTTCCTTATCGGGCGCCGACGCAACGAACCCCTGCAGCTGCTGCAATTGACTGGCATCGCTGTCTTGTGGTCGCGTGCTCGCCCCGCGAGACATGGCCAATCCCCGGCGCCGCCCCGTCGCTCCGCCGCCATCTCAGACATGCCTGCCCTACGCGCATGGCGCTGCCGTATTGGCGCTCCGGTGTCGAGATCGTGCATATGTACAATGCGCACGCATCTGTCATAAAACGTACTGCGTCCTGGCTTTCCCGGCCAGCTGCCATATTCGTCCGAACAAGGGGACGCCGAGGGGCCAATGAGGCTCGGCGGGCGAGATAACGACTCAGACGTGCGTCCCATCGCAGATTGGAATTCTGGACTGTATCAGCATGTCGCCATCTCGCGGGGGTGTGGAATGCTTATCGCGCCTCCACATTCTCCTGCAAACGTGCCGCCGTTCTCTGCTGACCGCTGGACAGGCGGCCATAAATGGAAGCCCATGGCCGTCCTACGATGCTCCGATCCGTGCAGCCTCGAGCCTTCTGGAGAAGCCTGGAGCGAAGTGAGGATACGGCCCTTTTCTCCCCTGGCTCCACAGCCATGATCCAGGGCAAGGCTTTGTCTCGTATGCCTCAACTGGCGGGAGGCAGCGCCTGCACTGGTGCCATGGTCAATGGAGTGCCGCCTTTGGTCTTTGTCCTCCGGCACAACACAAGGTTCACACCATCTGGCCCCGGATCCGGTCACTAGGCCGCATCCATGTACCGGGCTTTGTCCATGGCCGCTCAGTGGCGGCCACCTTTGTCTGGGCTTCTCAATGCCCCTCTCGTCTCACCACGGCACGTCAATTCATACATGATGGACGACAGCTGGGGGCTATAGCCCTGTGGTCTTCCGGTTTCGTGACCTTTTACAGTACACGAGCCCATAATGGGCTTCATGTGCCATACTACCGGAGAACTCAGGTTAGATCCCCATGATATTCGCCAGCATGGCCAGACGACCACCGAGACCATGGGGGAGCCCATCTGCTGTCAGCTACTGCCCCCTTATTCGGATCCTACTGGTCCTCCTGGCCAGCGCCCCGACGAAGGCGCTGGCGACTGCCCACAAGTCCTACACTGATGAGAGCGGCAGCGAGCCCATCTCAACGAGCGCCACGACGACACTGATGAGCATTACTGCGACCACGCCTCTCGCCCATCGCCCGACGCTGGCGGCTTCCCACGCTGGCTACGCATTGAAAGGCTGCTACACCCGGCCCGCCAGCAGCGACTCGGCCCTGGAGGACTCTCTCGTGCCCGCCAACATGCCCCAGGCCGACATCCTCTCTGTTCCCAGCTGCCTCGAGGCGTGCGTTGGAACCGGCAAGAAGGGTAAGTCGTATAGTTTTGTTGCTGTAGGTGAAGGAAGGTAAGCTTGTGTATCTTTCTGTTCTTCCACATCCCAACTACTTCCGAAGGCATCTTGTACCATGCCCATGTTCTTCTGACTTAAGGGAGCAAAAAAAAATCGCCATTCATAGGAACTGCTACTGTGGCAAAACTCTCTCCAGTGGTGCGACCCCAGTCGGCGACGGGAACTGCACCGTGCCGTGCGCCGGCAACCTCCGCGCTGCCTGCGGTGGCCGCGGCCACGTCGCCGTGTACCACCTGATCGGCATCGGCGACCCGGGCTCGTTCACGGCAAAGCACACAGACCCCGAACCCGAACCAGAACCAGAGCCTCAGGCCCAGCGCAGGCAGGACGCGCCGCCGCTACTACAGCAGCGGCAGAGTGCGTCCGCCGCCACCGCCGCCGCCGCCGCCGCCATCACCGCCGGGTCGCTGGCCGGGTTCGCCGCGGTGTCGGGGCTCGTGTTCCTCAGCTGCAGGGTGCGCGCGCGGCGCCGGCGGGCCGGCAAAGATGCAAAGAGCAAAGACAGCGAGGCGCATGTGGCAGGGGGCAGGCCGAGGCCAGCCACCTCACTGTCCGTGGTGTCGGTTGGAGAGAGACGAGGCCGGGAATTTGGCCACCACCACCGCCTCCACCATAACCACCAGGGCAGCAGCGACTTTGAGGAATTTCTGCACCACGCGCCGCACCGTCCGGGCGACGGAGGCGGCGGCGGCGGCGGCGGCGGCAGCCCCGTGTCGGCCCACACGCTGGCCACGGTGCGCACGACGGCGAGCCTCGAGTCGCGGCCCAGCTCCGACGAATTTATCATGATGGGCGCCGCGCAGCGGCACCAGCTGACGCGCATCGGGAGCCAGGGCCCGGCCGTGGTGGTGATGGTATCGCAGACCTCGCCGACCGGGGCGTCGGTGCGGCACTGGTGCATGCCCAGCTCCTCCCCCCCAGCAGGAGCAGCAGCAGCAGGAGCAGCAACAGGCCGGGCGACTGGAGCAGGATCAACACCTCCATCATCAACAGTGGCGGCCGCGGGCCGCCAACCCCCATCTCGGACACCACCGCCGACGGCGGCAGCGGGTTCGCCGGGCAGCGGCCCACCATGTCGGCAACTCCGGCCATCGAGCACCACCACCCGGCATTGCAGTACCAGCACCCGCAGCACGACCGGCAGCAGGGCTCGACGGCGACGACGGCATACCCCCTCAACGGGGTGCGCGCCGTGAGCGCGTGGTCGCCCGACGCGACGAGCGCGGCCTCGTTCCCGAGCCACCACCAGCACCAGCACCACCACTACCACCATCCCTCGTCGACCCCGTCGCCCCTCGGGCCGCCGGGCGAAAGCAGCAGCCTTAGCAGCAGCCAGGAGCGGCTCGTGCCGGAGCCGTTGCGCGTCGTCCGCGGAGGAGAGGCGGCACAGCAGCACCAGCCGGCCGGGGTTGTTGAGGACGAATCGCCCGTTTTACCCGGTGGGCACCCTTACTGTGGGATTAAGGCCGAGGGTAGTGACGCGCTGAGAAAGGCCGAGTGAGTAATATTCAGGTTATGGGGGCTGGTGCTTTGCATATCCGAATTGGGGTTTGTTTTCTTTTTTTTTTTTGCTTTTTTTTTTTCGCCTCACATCCTTCCCTATTTTTCGTCTTTGCGTGATGCTGCAGTCGTCGAGACACGGCTAAACTATAGTATCTTGGGTCTTCACTTTACGCCTATCTCCGCTCATGTCTTCAGTGTTGTTTCCATGAGCATAGACAGTGTGTGTGGTTCAACCTTACTTGGATGTCCAGCGAAATTTAATTCCTTCTGGGCATCGACTGTTTGCCGCATCCCAAATCTCAAGCATTCAACCGTTTTTGATCTGGTGGCATCGTTTCGACCCCTGATGAGTTTGAAATAGACATACAATGTCCATGGCAAAGTATATTATAAGATCCGTACATTTTCTCCCACGCACAGCCCAAACAAAAGAGGGTATCACGACCGATGCCGGCCATAAGCTGATCCAAGCAAAGATTAAGCAAACATAATACCCACCGACTTGCTAGGCAGTACAGGCCTTGGGGCTCCCCGCGAATTTCGTGTATTTTTTCTTTTTCCCTTGCCGTTTGATGGCTCCGGCCCAATCAAAACCTGCAACCATATCTGTAACAGGATGGTATGGTCTCTCGAAAGCAAAAAAAGAAAGCATATTACAAAACAGCAAATAACAATAGAGGATCAAGTTCCATGGCTTCCATCATTCGTTAAGGGAGCGGTGAGTAAGACAACAAGGGAAAGAGAGGCAAAAAGCAACCCAGTTGAGGCACACAGAATCCATCATAATCACAACTCCTCGCTGGTCAACTTTTGTTCGCGCTACGAGAAGAACCAACAAGACAAGGCGCAGATGGCGAGTGATTACAAGAAAAAAAGGTGGTTTAAATCAGACGAGTAGAAGAAAAGGCGGCTAGGTGGTTGGGAGCGCGCCACGAAGTAGTAGTGGTAATGAGGCAAGAGTTACCCTAATCCACTCGGATAATAACCTTCCATCCGAGCGCACCCGCTTCACGGATGGCGCATGCCAGACAGCCTCTTCTGCGGCGGCTGATGAGCGCATTCCAGCCCTTCTCGGCACAGAGAGCCCTCACGAGGATCTCCATATCAGACCCGAACTGGCGGCGCCGCGATTCAGAGTGCATCTTGTGGGCCGTTGATCCAGACGATGGCGATTCGTCCGCACCGTTGCTGGCAGCCCTAGTGGCGTATCTGCTAGAGCGCTGGGGGGAAGAGGGAGGTGACACCTGTGACTGTTGCTGCGATTGCTGCCAGTTGATGTTCATGGAGCTCGTGCGGCTCACGACGGGGGACAGCGGAATCTCGTGTGCCTGTGGCTGCGGCTGGAACCCTGTGACGCAGTCAACCACAAGCACCCGCGGCGGCTTGCTGGAATGCGGACCGGGAGTGACTGATGGCCGGCGGTGCGCATTAGGGCCCGGCTCGTCCAGGAGCTCTTGGAGCGTTGAGTCGCGCCGGGCGAGGAGCTCTGAAAGGTGAATTGCCGTGTACGTATAACACTTGTGCAGAGGGTGGCCTGTTTCGTGGGAATTAACTGTCAGCATCTGACCCTTGCTTACATACAGCACGACAGCTTGGCTGCGATGAGGGCGTGTGCTGGGGATGAAACAAGGCGTGTGCTTACATGTGATGTTGGCGCTGCTCGACTGCCTGGTGGCGAATCCATTCCCGCTGCTGCCACTGCTGGTGCTTCCGCCGTCGAGATCGATTTGCTGAATCGTTGGGCTTGAGGGCGATCTGAGAATCCTCACGTGCTGCGATGGCACGCAAGGATGGGCCGTCACGAAATAGACGTCGTGAGACAAACAAAAGGTGTACTCCTTCTCAGCATCGATATCGCCGTCATCGTAGTCCTCTGCCACCGAAAAGGTCACGGCGGCAGGGTACGTGTGGATCTCGGGCGCAACGGTAGTTGAAGTGGTAGCCGTGGTGCTAGGGGTAACATCAGACAATGGGCTCTGAGGGAGTGACCTGGTCGGCGTTGTATGCACCGAGTCGACTGGGGCGAACATCTTGAGGGCCTTCAGTTCGATGTAGAGCGAAGGGGGTTGTGCCTCTCTGTATACGTTCTCAAAGGGGATGATAAAGTCGGCCGGGAACACCGAATCCGGATCCGCATCCCCGAGCACTGAAGACTGCTTTTCAACGGTCACCTTGCCCCAGATTCTCGCCTGCTTCCCCGTGCGCGCCGATTCACCTGACAGTCACATCCCCCAGCGTTAGCTCGTCTGATTGTCAAATGTATAAAGGGCACGCAAGGCAATTAAGCCTCGTTACAACTCACCCTGCGGCTCGGCCACCTCAATATTCAGCCAACCGTCACACATCCCCTCGGGCGTAATATCACTCGAGATCCAGCCCATACACTCAACGGCGCCCTTGCCAGCGGCAACAACGCGGCCAACAATGCACGCCGTGCTCCAGAAACTCTTCTGGCAGTACACGAAGCCACCGCAGAGGTTTGCCACGGGGCCCAGTCGGCGCATCGCCTCGGCGTCGTTCTCGAGCAGCGTTGACATGATGAAATGGCCGAGGCCCTCTCCAGGAAGCATGAAGCCCGAGACGTAGCTCTTGGAAAGCCAGCCCGATGGATGCAGTGCCGCCGAGATTTTGCGCCGCTTGGACGGCTGGCGCCGGATCTGGTTGGCAATATGAGGCATTTTGACACCATCAGAGTCGCCGTTGGTGCCGTTCGCGTTTGTGTTTCCATGGTGCTTTGAAAATATCCCTGAAGTGCCACCAAAATAAGAAGACCGGCGAGTATCGGTGGTGGGCAAAGGGCTGGCAGGGGGTGAATTGAGCGGTGTGGTGCCGTTCGCAACGGCGCGGATGTTGGCCGAGATGCGGTTCTCGTACGACTCAATGTCTGGCCACTTTAGACGACGTGCGAAGTGTGTCAACCCGTCGACCTGCCGCTGGCCATGTTTTCCCTTCATCAAGTAAGCGGGCTGGTCGTCGGCCAGCCGGCTGGACGAGGGGCGTGAGCCGTGGATGATGCCCACGGCTCCCCCGCTGCCATGGTGTTCGCTAGTCAACGACATGCGCTTGGTCAGCGTGGCCAGCCATCCCGTCGGTTGGTGGCCATCCAAATCATCGCCAAGCTTGGGCGGCTCAGCCTTGGTAATCTCGATGTTTTCGAGCCATGCCCGGGCCATTAGCATGGACCACTTGACCGAGGGGGTAGCCTCCTGCTGGAAGCGGTAAATTTCGCGGGGCTTGATGTAGCCCACGCCGGCGTCTTCGGCCTCGACGATGGCGTCCAACCGGATCCATAGCTCGCACGCCAACAGTATCTGAAGTAACAGCCAGTAACGCTCCTCCGAGCGAACCTCGGCGCTGGTGGGTGCCGCCGGGGTATCTGGACCAATGTCCTCGACGTCGTCCTCAGCTTCAGAGGAATCAGCAGAGCTGCCCCACAGGATCTGGCCAAGGCGGATACGCCACTCGACGTGAGAAAAGTCGATCCAGACGTTTGGGGTACCGAGAACCTTGAGCAAGGCCTGGATCTGAACCGAGAGGCTGTATGGGTCGTTATGGTCGAGGACCCGGGTGGGAGGGTGCAAGATGTGCAGGAAGAGCTCATTGTAGAGATCGGTCGAGAGAGTGTTGTCTTTGATATTGTTAACCACATATCGGTGGCCGTTCTTGATAAGCTGCTCCATGATGGCGCTCTCCCCCATATGCCGTAGCCCGTCCTTGGACGTCAGCATCCTCTGGCGTGCCTCGACAATGGCTTTGGCGCGGTGGCCTGAGGGATCGAAGCCAAACTGCTCCTCCTGCAAAGAGTCAGACACGCCAAGCTCCATGGCGGCAGAAAAGCCGACAGTGCCCTTCTCCAGCCCCTGCATGCTGAGCATGTTGGGTCTTTCGTGGCACTTGGGGTAGAAGTGGGCGCGTTTCCCCTTGGTGCTGCTCCCGCTGCTGCTCCCGGGCCTGCGGGGGCAGCGTGTGATGTGTGGGAGGGCAGTGATGGACCCCCATGCCTCGTCCTCAATCTGTGCATGGTCGGTGAGGTCGCGGATTACCAGGCTTTCGTCCCAGGGGAAGGCGACGCTGGGGTTGGGCGCGCCCGTGTTGGGGCCCTCGGAGCGGGCGAAGTACTGCGGGGCCCCAGAGAAGAGCTTCTCGAGCTCTGTGTCGGTAAGGGTTGACATGATGCGGGTAAGCTTCAACGTCGGCGTCTTTAGAGGAGGCTTGACAGCTTCTTTGGCGCCCGGTGGTGGGGGAGACGGCAATGGTTTGTTCGGGTTGTAGGCAGACCGCGGGCTAAAGGGAGGGCTTGACGGCGATGTGGCTCCTGTCGTCGTGGTCGTGGTCGTTGTCGTTGTAGTCGTTGTTATTGTGGCTGTAGAGGCTGGTGACTTTTAAGTGGGTGGGACGAGGGCCACGGCGGGGAGACGGCTCCAAATGTCAGCCTTCTCTGATGGTCCCTGGAACGGGAACAGCGGGGACAGACGCAATGGACGAGGACGGGTCGATTTGAGACAGAGTAGATGGCCGGCCGGGTCAATGGGGGAAGAATGCATTAAACAAAGCCGCACACTCGATGCAGATGCCAAGCACCGGGGACTTGACGGCGCGGTGATGGGGAGGATGGCAGCTCGCTCTAGCGAAAGGCTGCTTGCGACCAGGTGGCGAGTAGCGATGGCTAATCAATGGCGCACGCAGCATGCAGCAGCGCCAGGTAGTGGTGGTGGTGATGGTGGTTATGGTGGTTGTGGTTGTGGTGGTGCTGGTTGGTGGTTCCAGGCACACAGCAAGAACACGCAGAGCAGATGGCACGACAGCGAGAAAGGAATTGGAATCGGAGGGAGGGTCAATGGGGACGGGGAGGAGCAGGCAATGGACGGGCTCTGGGTGCTGCGAGCCGAGTCCTCCTCATACGATGCAGGAACAAAACCATAAAGATCACGCGCCGTCCACGGGCCTTGAATGACCCCGACGGACGGCAGTGGTCTGAGGGAGGGGAAAGGGGCAAGAACGAGGGTCACCACTGTGGATCCCCACGCAGGCGATCGAAAGTGCGGAGGGCAGGGGTCTGTGGGGTTACATGGCGAATCTGGGGCGGGGATCAACGGCCATGGTTCGCTTGGAGTGGCTGGGCCCGGCCTGCACTGGGGCTTTCCAGCGGGCGAGCCGGAGGCTGGGGGTGCCCGCGTCGACGTCAACAATTCAAAAGAGCGCTGCTGCTGCGAGAGGGCACTTACCGCGAGCGCCAGGCTGCCCGCGCCGCCCGCTTTCTGGGGCGGCTGGTGCCCTGGCTCAACGGCGCAGGGCCTCCCCCGCCAGGGTGGTGGAGGGGCAGGCGCGGCCACCTCGGGGCCCGCCGTTGGTGGGCTCGACGCACCAGCTGACGGGCTTGACGCAGAGACCAGCAGCCGGCCTCCGCCACGGATGGAGCGGTTGATCAGGCCGTGGAACCGCTCCCGCTTGGAGATGGACCCGCGCCTACTGCCGCCGCTGTTTGTGGTGTTGGTGTTGCTGCTACTGCTGCCGCCGCCGTTCGCAATGCCGTTTCCGTTTCCGTTCCCGCCATTGGACGTGTTCGCCCTGTCGCTGCTTTCCTGGCCCGTCGCTCGCTTTGAAGTCAATGCGGCCCAGCCGCCGCCGACGCCACCAAGCCCAACACCCAGAGTCGCTTGCTGCTGCTGGTCCACCGGCGGGCGATCTTTCGGCGACCGACGGAGGAGGGAGAATGACGGCATCCTTTCTCCCCTTTGGCCGTCCTGTCGCTTGGGCTTTCCTCTGATTCCTTTTTCTGTCGCTCCTGTTGTTCATAGGTGGCGTCCCCACAAAGGATCGGCTTGCTCAGTCACACGCACGCGCGGGCTTTCATGCACTCTCCATGCACCCGAATCGTGCACACCCATCCGGCCAGAGTGCAGCAGGTCGGATGCTGCGCTGCACGACCCAATCGAGCGCCCTCTTCGCTTTATTCTCCAGCCCTCTCTCCGCAAGATATGACATTCGCCTTCCCGCTTCACCGAGGAACAAAAGCAAAGGAGGCGGGAAAGACGAGGTGGCCGAGACGGAGGGGTAGAGAATTGCGTGTGTTGGCTGTTGCTTCGCTTGGACCGGGGCTTGCCAAAAATAACGGACAGGGCAGCGGGACGATGCGTCGGGGCCTTTGCGGGAAGCCGCAGGTGTGCGTGCAGTAGAGCAAAGAGAAAAAAAGAGGAAAAAGAGAAGGCAAAAATACGAAAAATGGGGTGGGAAAAGGGATGCGGAAAATTCGAAAGAAAGCCCGCCTGGCAGCAGAGAACCACAAGTTGGCCCGGAAAAGAGGAGCCATGAAACAAAGACGAGTGGTGAGAGGAAAGGGTACCCAATACATATGACTGACGGGACCAGGCCAAGGTCCAGCAACTGCACGTCGCGACGCCAACGTGCGAGGGGACAAGCAACCAACCATATGTACCTCGCTGCTGCGGAGCCAGCCTATCTATTGGGACGCCCGTGGTAGCCGAACCAAGTACACCCTGCTCGTTTCCGTCATGGCCCTCCGGGTGGGCTGCCGCGGCATTGCAGACTCGGGGCAGGTGTGGCAGGGCTCCAGAGATAAGCAGCGCTGGCCCGAGAAAAAAAAGCGACGGGGCTTGCCGAAGACAGGCTACGGCGCCAAGGCGTGCTCGCCCAAGCGAAAAGTGCCGGAGCACGACTTGGCCACTCGCGCCTCGCGCGCCGAGGCGAAGGCCGCCCAAGGCTGCCAGCCTGGGGGATGGGCATGGCCTGTCTCAGATGCGCAAACCCTAAATCGTCCCAACCAGGGCCTTTGGCCTCCTATATGATGCTGGATATCATAGCCCGAACCATCACTCATAACCAACGCAGAGTTTTCGACGGGCGTTGTTTGGTGATCAATTTGAATGGGGAGCGAACCACGCTCGCAATATGCACTCCGTGACCCCCACCGCCATAACAGGGTGGTAAACACGGCCACGCCCTAGCAAATGCTACAAGAAACCTGCTTTTGCTGGCATAGAAAGAGACCACTAATCTCAATCTCGCTCTCTCTGGCCGCCCTAATAAAAGGGCCCAGGAATATGATCCATCCAGGCATTGCTGCCCGCCTCGCCCCCTTCCGCCGCGTGCACTGCACCCCTCCAATGAAAAGCCGGCCGGGCGCATCGCCGAGGAGAGTCTCGGGCTACGGCGTGCAAGGCAGCGCCGGGCGGGATGCCCCGTCCTGACTGGCCGAAGTCCTTGGATCGGATGCGTCTGCTAATGTTTCGGACTAAGAGGCTGCTCATAGATGGGAACGCGCAGATTGGCCCGCCGGGGGTGCGTTTTCGACAAGTATGACAGGGATGGGTGGCTGCCTTCGTTAGCAGCACAGAAAGCAACGCCTTGGTGCTGATGCATGTTTGTGTTGCGGCTTCGCTCCGCCCGCTTGCCAGGTTCTGGTGTCCTGTTTTGCGAAGGTACCAGGTAGACACACCACTCCTGATTATTGGCTCTAAAATCTGACGCAATTCATGGTGTGCTCCACGGTGGAGGGGTGTGGGCGCTTCCAATCTGCGGCCCTCTTTTGATGCAGACCGACGCATGTGGCTTAATGCTGTATTCTGCCTTGGCCAATACATGCACACCATCACCAGCGCCACGATCCACTGATGGGCTCGACCCCGGCAGAAGCAGCAGCAGCAGCATAAACAACGAGATCGAAAACATCCGCCCGATAAGCTGCCATCCATGGATGGGTCACCCCATATCGGGCAGGCAGAGCCTGTTCCGACAACCCTAATCCGACCGATCTCGCGGCTGCAATGCCTTGGCAAGCTGGTTCCAGTGGTGCTCTACTAACCTTCCGCAGGAAATGGTGCTATTCCTCCGCGTGCGATTTGAGATGCAGTGAATGTTTCGTTCCGGTCAGTGAGAGCGGACGAGGGTCGTCGTCAACCAATATATGGCCCCATGCAGGTATTGCGCCAACTTTTTCCCCTCCTTCGGCTCAGACACAAACCCAAACAATAATTCCATTACGCACCGGTGTGCCTGCCTCACCCTTCTCGCTCCCTTTCTGCACACAATTGTGTGCCAGCGAAAGCGGGTGCGCTCAGGCTAAGCCTAGCTAGGGTGGGATCGCTCGGCTCGGGAAATCAATCCACGGTGTCAGGAATTGATCGCTGCAAAGCTCCAATTTCCCTGAGAGACAGCCCGAATATCCATCCATCTCACCAACAGCCACCGTCCCTCCCACCATAGTCGCATTTTGCCACATAGGCTTCGGTACACAGCCCATCGATCCCGCCCATCCATCTCTGTTGAAACCCCGGGGGCCGTTCCGAGGGAAACGGCAGATATGACTTGGGAACGCGACCACACGCGGGCACGTGGAAGGCAACGTGCGTCTGCGCGTCGGGTGGGCGGGTGCAGGACTTGCGATGGTCATGCCCCACCGCCGTTCCTGGCCCTCGGGTCTTGGTGTTTCGGAGATTTGGGTTGTTGGCATGAAAGGGTCGCCGGCTGCTGCATGCAATACTGTTGACGGTGCAATATGTGATGATAGCAGACCATCTAAGACCCAGGGGCCTTTATTAACCGCTTGCCGTTGCAGCACTGTAATCTCAGGGGTATCATTGCGTTTTGTCTTGTTTTGTCTGCGTTTCTTTATTTCTTTTTTCCTTTTTCTCCTGCGCTCCTTCTTCAATGGACCGCCACTGGCCGGCCAGACCAATCAAGTCGCCATCGCCGTGCTCTTGTGTGTGATAAGCAAGAGTGCCGATGGAGGATTTCGACGTGGCGGTGGTGGGTGAGTGGCGCGTTGCAGTCCCGTGTTCATCGTGCCCGTACTCTGGGCCATATAGTGCCGTGGCTCTGTCAGGCTGCCGGTGTGTCGTGGATAACGATCAAGAGGTACTTGGGATCCGGCACGATGACAAGCTCCTGCTTCTTTGTGCGCAATCGCAGTAGCCGGAGCTCATCCTGTTGGGCTCAAGAGACAACTGTCAGCATAGTGGCTTCGGTATCGCAATGTTGCTGGAATGAGCGACACGGCAATCTGCAGACGTACCTCCGAGTCCAGATCATGCACCAGCGCGCCGGCGTTGCTGATAAAGCTCCAGACCATGGCCGCCAGCTGCTCCGCGCCCTGGGGCTCGCTGGCCGAAGATGGCCCGTTCTCGCTCGAGAAGGACGAGGAGACCAACGGGTCGCCTCGGGACGTCCTGATCTGCGAGACCTCCCCGCTGGTCTTGAGGATGGCGCCCGACGTGCGGTCGAGCACGATGGTGGCCTTGACGCCTGGCTTCTTGGCCAGCCGCCCCAGGGTCTCCTCTAGGCCGTCAATGCCACTGTCGGAGCCTCCCGACGCCTGGGGGCCCACTGAGCTTCGAAAGTCGGCCATCTCGGGCTTCTCGAACTGGAGCGTGAGCAATGCCGTGTCGCGTCTTTTGGAGGTGTTGCCTGATCGATCCTGTGCTGGCGCCGCGTGGTCGTGCTAGCCCCAAAGACTAGCCCGGTGTTTGTTGAAGCGACCAAGCGCAGGCGTCCGCCGCAACCAAGCTAGGAGCTCCCCGCGCACGGCGCGAGAAACAGCATTCCCCTTGTCCGCACCCCTGACCTGGAGCGAGCGGCGCCGCTGTAAATTCTGCCACAGCCCCACATGTCTCACCGCCAAAATTTCTCGACGGCCCCAGGTCCTGTTGAGCTCGAGTTTGCGACGGCCTGCACCGCCAGAGTTGGCCCTGGTCTCTGCAGAGTTCTCCCGTTGTCCTGACTGTAGAATCAAGTGCGGTCGCGTCGCCGGCCGCCAATGGTATCACAATGGGATCGAGCACTCGGAAGAAGAAGGAGAAGAAGAAGGACTTCCAGGTACTCGCGACGCCGGCGCCCCAGCCAACCCAGCACTGGGGGAGAGGATCCCTGATGGCTAATCTCGTGACCCTAATGTAGAAAGCCAAGCTGAAAGTCGGCAAATCGAAGGAGAAGCCGGCTAGCTTTACCGACACAAGCTTCAAATCAAAGGGTACCGCTCACTTTTCCATGGCAGCCCAGGAGCCCTTTCCCACTGGAGACCAGTCTAGGCTCTGTGGAAGAACGCCCTACTGACCGAGAGTGCCCTGGCAGCTATCATCGTCGCCCAGCAGTCTATCACTGTTGACGGGCCGAACCCGGTGGAACAGTTCAAGCACAACTTGTCTCTCGCCTCATCTTCGCGCTCAGAGAACCAGCGCCGCGATGCGCTGGCATTCCTGACCGGCCAGCTGTCGGCCAAGCCGCCCAACAACCCAGTGGGCACGGCTGGCGTCCTGGCCCGGCTACTCCCGCTGATCTCGGACACGTCCTCTGGCGTCCGCGCTCAGCTTCTTAAGCTTTTCCAGGCCCTTCCCCGTGCCGATGTGGCACCATTGGCCGAGAAGATCCTCATGTACGTGCGTGCCGGCATGACGCACCTGTCGGCAGACGTGCGCAACGACTCACTGAGCGTTATGGAGTGGCTGCTCGACACTGCGGGTGACGAGGCCGCCTCCTGCGCGGGCGGCTGGATGAAGACGCTCAACGTCTTCGCCGCTATGTTGGGCTGGAGCAGTATCGCGGCTGTTGCTGCTGCTGCTTCCGCAGGGACTCCTGCTTCTTCTGGCGCCAAGCCACTATCGACAACAACGAAGGGCTGGACTTCGGCTCCCAAGAGCACTTTTGGTGCGGCCAAGGGCGGCCAGTCTTATGCGCGGCAACTGCTCGCGTTAGCCAAGTTCCTCGAGATCGGCCTCCGTCCTGAGGCCGTGTCAACTTTGGCAGGACCAAATGCTTACTGGGACGGCTTGTACCGGCTCCCGCGGAGCTCTAACCCCTTTGGATACCTCAACCTCTTTGGGGCGCCCAGGGACGCAGACAGTGAGATGTACGCCGACCGAGAGGACCGACAACGCGTCTTCTCGGCCAGGTGGCAAGCCGTCGTGGCAAAGGGGCTCGAAGAGGCCAAGAAGGAGGGAGGTGCCGTTGGCCGGGCGGCTGCTGTACTAGACCAAACAGTAAAGGACGGCATGGAGGGCTATGACGCTGCGTCATGATTCTAACCGAGCAGCCAAAGAATGGCAAGAGGGCTGGGAGCATCAACTTCAGATCTTTGTCCCCACTTTCTCGCGCATTCTTTTCTTCGGGATGTATCTCTGGCGGGCAAGAAAGCCCGAGGCCAGCCTGGTATGTTCCATCTCTTTCAGGCCCGACAAACAGCCGCAACTAGCCGCTTAGCTTTGGGCTTCCAAGCATATATCTCCACTAGGCAGCCATAGACTGGCCGGAAAATAAACACCTGGACAAACATTTTGACGGCATTGGCTAGACTAGTGCTTTGATGCTTTCTAGCCCCTAAGCGTTTTGAGGCCGATATCAAGGCGAAGATGGGGCCGGGTGTCTACCTATCCATGGCTATTCACCCCTCTCCTCCGCCTCTTCCCTCTCAGCTCAACATGCATCACCTCACAGTGCCCATCAAGCTGCACAGGCGGATACCTAGGTACCTACATATTTTGAGTCGCCGTTTGCCTTTCCCTGTGCTGCCACACACGCCCATGGTCTGGGATCCTGTTCTAGGACCCGCATACAGGGCAGATACCAGCAAACGACGCTTGCTTGATCCTTCTAGAGCTTCAGAGCAGTTATATGCGGGGCATCGCACCAGATATCCGCGGCTCTGGGGGCTGCTTGCTGAGTCTGGCTATCGTCTGATGGGCTGGAAGGTGCCACCACGCGTTCATGGCCGCCTCCTTGTCCCCGCCACGCGCTTGTACGAGTTCTTTGGAACTGGGATAGGTTTGGTTTTGACTCAAAATCTTCCATTGTGGGCCCCTCGTAGCAGAATGTGCTGCAAGTCTCTCCGAGGGCCAGCCCAGAAGTATACTGACCTGTGTGGGCGGGCGTGGAAGGAAGGCCTGGGCCTGACTAGGCCCATCGTGCTCCTTCCCTCCCAGCTGGCCGGGCACCTACGTTCCTTCCACTTGCCTAGTTAACCGTCCTGGCTCTTGAGAAAGTTCTTTCCTCCTCCCACTCAACAACAACCATCGATCGGAGCCAGGCTTTTCCGCGGCCACGATCACGACCCGACAGACGAGCACAGGTATGAACATGCAGACGCGCTCCCTTCGACTATCGTGTCCCTTCCCCATCACCAAGCGACTCTGATCTCTGCCCTCGAAGTCGACGTGGAGATTGCGGTGCAGTAGTCGCTGTCCGTCTCCCTTGCCGCGCTCTCCTCGTGCCTTCCCCGCACCTACCGACCTCACCCACCACCCACGTCTGGCAGCGCGCAGCCCGTAGCGGCCGCCAGCAGCCATCTTCAAAATCTTGATTATTGTTGTCTCGTCTTCGTATATCAATCTTCTCTCTTCCAAATACCGTCTCTGCCGCCTGGGGGATCGAAGGAAGTCATTCTCTATCATCCTCAGCCCAGCTCCGGCCTCTTCTGCCTACCAGCATCGGATTCTCCACCAAATCACCTCCTCAACTTCCCGCTACTAGACTCTGAAAGCTCTTGGCTGGTATCTGATCTTGTTCTTCATCTCTCTTCCTTTTTTGGCCACATTCTATCTCGTCGCTCACTTCACCACATACTACTTAGGCAAATACGTGAGCCCAGTTGTGTCAGCTAACACCCCATCGTTCTGCCAGGGCTCATAGAGCCTTCACCGTCTGCCGCATCGACACACTCGCGTTCAACAGGAGTCCCTCGCAAGCATTAATTAAGTAAGTCATCTTCAGGCACACTTGGTGCTACATGTTCACACTTCAAATAGATGGTCTTCGGTCTCCCGATTGCTTCCATTTTCACAAACCCCATCTATCTGTTTCTTCGCGGCCCAGTCCCAGTTTTCAGGACAGGTTCTTCGGCTGAAGAAACAACTGCACCGCCATATTCTTGGCCTGCCACCCAGCCTTCACTTTTATATCTCTCTAAATGAAACGCACTCTCCACCTTCATCAGCCTTCATCTTCATTCTGTTCATAGTTCCTGGAAATAGCCTAACGTAATGATAACAGCAAAAATGTCGTCGTGGGACGCCCCTGCTCAGCCTGACACCCAGCCAGGTGTGCAAGCTCAGGACCCCTTTGCTACTGCCGATATGGCAGCGAGCCTTCCGGCGGACGCCGGTGTGGGTTCTGGCGAGCCTGGAGAACCCGCCGAGCCCCAGACCCTGGCCTCTCAAGGCGGATGGGTCGACCGCACCGCCTACAACTACGAGGATTATGGTGCGGAGACGCGCCGTGAGGACTGGGATGGCAACGCCCGTATCTACGAGTGGGACGGCGAGGAGGGTGATTTGGGCCCCGAGGTCCCCGAGCTCGAGGAGGAGCTCTTTGGTGAGAAGAGCAAGGCCCGAGGCACCGCCGGCATTGACTTTTCCGCCATTGCCGAGATTCAAGTCACGCAGGAGGGTCCCACTCGTGTTACTCCGGCCCTCCAGTTCCGCGATGCCGGCCTTCACCCTGCCATGCTGAAGAACATCGAGCTCTGCGGCTACAAGACTCCCACGCCCATCCAGGCATACTGCATGCCTGCGGTTCACAAGAACCACGACGTCATTGGCATCGCCCAGACCGGTTCAGGCAAGACAGCGGCCTTCCTTATTCCTATCATCAACAAGCTCATGGGAAAGGCGAAGAAGCTCGCGGCTCCTCGTCCCAACCCTGCCACATACAGCTTTGAGATTCATGGCCCCGTCCGCGCGGAGCCCCTTGTCGTCATCGTCTGTCCGACCCGTGAGCTAGCGATTCAGATCTTCAACGAGGCTCGCAAGCTTTGCTATCGCAGCATGCTGCGCCCTGGTGTTGTCTATGGAGGCGGTCCTTTCGGCCTCCAAGTTCGTCAGATTGGAAAGGGTTGTGACATTCTCTGTGCCACCCCGGGTCGCCTCATTCACTTCATGGAGCGTCCTGAGCTCTTGAGCCTCCGTCGCGTCAAGTACATGGTCATCGACGAGGCGGATGAAATTCTGCATGATGACTGGAGCGCCGATCTTGAAAAGATTCTGTCTGGTGGAGGTAAGTCTGTATGCCGGCTTTTTACCTGTCTTGGATAAAACATTCTAACACGCGATTTGAACCATCAGGTCAGGAAGAGGGCAACATCAACTACCTCCTCTTCTCAGCCACTTTCCCCAAGAAGATCCGCGAGCTCGCCAAGACGCACCTTGCCGAGACCCATGTCCGCTTCCGTGTCGGCCGCGCTGGCAGCACCCATGCCAACATCATCCAGACCGTAGTCGAGACTGCGCCTTTCAACAAACGCCAGGCGCTGACCGATCTGCTTAACTCGATGCCTCCGCAGCGCACCCTCATCTTCGTCAATTCGAAGCAGCGGGCTGATGAGTTGGACGACTATCTCTACAATGAGGCCCGTCTTCCTTGCACCTCCATGCACGCTGATCGGACCCAGCGTGAGCGTGAGGATGCCCTGCGTTCCTTCCGCAAGGGCACATCGCCTATTATGATCGCCACTGGCGTCTCGGCTCGTGGAATTGATGTTCGCAACGTCGCCCACGTCATCAACTACGACCTGCCCACCATGGAGTACGGCGGGATCGAGGAGTACACGCATCGAATTGGTCGTACTGGTCGTATTGGCCACAAGGGCATGGCGACCTCGTTCTTCACCGAGCGTGACGAGCCTCTGGCGAGCGTTCTTGTCCGCACCATGCTGGAGACGAAGCAGGAGATCCCTGAATTCCTGGCCCACTACAAGCCTGAGGGTGAAGCCCTCGAGAACCTCAAGTTCGAGGCTGACTCTGACTTCGAGGATGAGAACGACAACAATGGCGGCGGCGGCGGTAGCGGCTGGGGTGCCACTGATGACAACAACAACAACAACTCCAGCTCGGGTGGTGGCTGGGGTGCCGCGACGGACGAGAAAGCGAATTCGGGCGACGCTTGGGGTGCGGCCAATGAGAATTCCAATGCTCCCCCCAAGCCCTGGGAAACCCCGGCCGACAAAGATGAGAATACCCAGCAGGGCGGCTGGGGCAGCGGTGGTGGCTCTGGCTGGTAAGTGGTTGACGTAGAGACCGGCTCGGAAGTAACGCCCGAACTGAGCTCTCACGTTGAGAACCCACAGCCAGCCCACCACCTCAGAGGAGTTTTTATTGGGGAAAGCTCAGAACGAACTGAGACAATGGGATGGACTGAGACGGATGGAGACGGATCGTGTTCTTGAAGAGTGGGTCTACGTAGCGGTCATTGCGCAGGCAAAACTAGGGGATCTCATATCTCGAGACGTAGCTGCTCTTTTTTTGCATGACCGCTGGTTAGGCCAGGTAGCTCGTACCATTTTCCCTTCTAGGTAGATCACGTCCAGAATAGGTAGCAATCAGAAAAGGAAAATTCGACATGCACATGCCTGTGGATGGTCTAAAAGATATACAGTTGAGATGGGATCGACTTGTGCGGAGACATAGACCACCAGCTGGGGACGTACCTACTTGTTTGCCACAACAAGTTCAATTTCAACGTACATGCATTGATACTGCGGGAGTCAATCCCAAAGACGAGTGGTCCAAGAGCCAGTTTTATGATTATCAACAACTGAAAAAGAAGAAAAAAACCCCAAAACGACGGGGTTAAAAGCTTGGATGCACAGGCGTTTGATGGCACTGATAATCATAACAGGACTTTTCCTAAGCTGCATGGGGCAATCGAATGTGCGAAACGAGGAAGCGGACATGGTGAATTTAGTCATTACTGCTTATTTCCTCCATCTAGGCTAGTGTTCCAAGCGGGTAGGCCGCCGGTATGTTGTCCCTGTTTGGCAATATGGACGGCACGCTGTGGTACGCCCTCGTCTCGACGCTGGCGTTTGCAAAGGGCGGCATGCGGCGGAGCAAAGGGCCAGCCAGGTCGGCGAGGGCGCGCGCGATTCCCAGCAGCTTGGCCTCGGACCAGGGGAGGCCGAGGATCTCCATGCCGACGGGGACGCCGGCGGGCGCCTCGTCGCCCAGCGGCGCCGACAGGCCGGCGGGGACGGCTACGACCGGGAAGCCGGTCAGGGCGGCCAGGATGCCGTTGCGGCCGGCCTGGCTGGGGGATCCGATCTTGACGACCAGGTTCCTCTGCTCCGGGTAGACGACGGCGTCGAGCGCGTGGCGCGCAAAGGTGGCGTGCAGGGTCGAGGTGAGGTTGGCGATGCCGCGCTGCCGGGACAGGTAGGCGGGGTCCGAGGTGGACGAGACCCTGGCGGCGGCGATGTACTCGTACTGCGCGGGCAGGACGAGGAAGTCACGGCCTCTCGCCACGTTGCTGTCTGCTGCGGAGCCGGCGGTGTCGTTGCCGGGGTAATAATAATACAGTTCGTGGAAGCTTCCCGGGACGCTCCCGGCGGGGCCGGCGCCGCCGAGATAGGCGTCGAGCAACTCCCGGTACTCGAACCGCTGGACGTCGAGGCGGGCGGCGATGTCGAGGGCATTGTAGGCCGGGTCTGTGATGTCGATGACCGCCGCGCCGGCTCCCTCGAGCAGGGACAGCATGCGCACCACGGCGTCGTTGACGGGCGTGGTCTCGGCCGCGGCGGTGCGGTTGAAGAAACCCTCGAGTACGCCGATGCGGAGCCCCTTCAGCCGCCGGCTCCAGTGGATCGACTCCGCGACATAGTCCTTGGCCGGCCCCTCCACCGGGGGAGCGAGCGCCGTTGCGTTGTCGGCCGGGTCGTAGCCCACGCCCGCCATGACGTTGAGCGCGGCCGCCACGTCGGCCACGGTCCGCCCCATGGCGCCCACCGCGTCCTGGGTATGGCTGACGGGGATGACGCCGGCGCGCGAGATCAGGCCCCTGGTGGGGCGGAAGCTCACGAGCCCGCTTGCGCTCGCGGGGCTGCGCAGGCTGTTGACCGTGTCAGTGCCCGTGGCCAGCACGGCCAGGTTCGCGGCGACGGCGGCCCCCGACCCGCCCGAGCTGCCGCCGGGGGTGCGGGTCAAGTCGTACGGGTTCGCGACCTGCCCGGCCAGCGACGAGACGCTGATGCCCTCGAGCGCGAGCTCGTGCATGTTGGCCTTGCCGAGGATCACGGCGCCCGCTTCCCGCAGCGCGCGCACGATGGGACCGTCGCCCGACGCAGGCCGGTTCGCGGCGAGGGCGAGGCAGCCGGCCGTGGTGTTGAGGTTCGCGGCGTCGAAGTTGTCCTTGAGCAGGACGGGCACGCAGAAGAGAGACTGCTTCTGCCCGGCGGCCGTGGTGGTGTTGCCCGATGCAAGGCGGGCGTCCAGGTCATCGGCGGCGTCAAGAGCGTCCGGGCTCAGGGCCAGAACGGCGTTGATGGATGGGTTAAAGGCTTCGACGCGGGATATGAAGGCCGAGACGACCTCACGGCAGGTGGCGCGGCCGGTGAGGAGAGCGTTACGGATGCCCTCGACGGTTATCTCGCGCACGTCCAACTGGTCCTGTGGCCCCAGCTGTGATGAAAAGGACCCAACACCAAGTGCGCATGCTGGTAGGAAGCACAGAAGGAGGAGCTGGAGGCCGGCGGCAGCCAGGCGGCGAGTCGAGGGAGCCCGTGGGCCAGTCATTGCTAGGAGGTGTGCTGTTTTCGCCTGGCCAGAGGCAGGGGGCTCACAGGAAGAGGGGCTGTTGCTGGTGGGCGGCTCAAGAGGATGGCCGGATACCATGGCATCAAGGGCCGCATCTTATCCATCTTATACGTTGCGGCAGTTGGCTTCGGTTGACGATGCCGAGCCGGGAAGGACCCGCACCAGTCGGGGGCATCGGGCATGGGCATGTAACCCCGTCGTGCGAACCCCGCCGATAGCCGGCTGCCAGCGCCAGGACGTCGACAGCTGCTCGGGCGATGCGTGTCTCGCTGTTTGAAGCGGCTACAACTTATTCTGCGCATACGCTGGCGAGCAAACCCATCTTGACCGGGGATTCTCGCGATTTCGTTGCTAGAGCCGACCTGCGTTCGTTAGTCCAAGCAATTGGCAAGAAATGGGACTGGAGGTTTTGTCTTTCTTTTTTTCCGGGCTGCATGCTTCTCTTTGTCGATTGCATGACGCCAGACAGTGCAAAAAGGGTGCCGAGCTTTGATTTTTGATGCCTGAAACCCTAACCCGCAGGCGATGCCTCGGAAGGAACAGGCACCATATCGAAGAAACAGCAGGCGCAAACACCAACAAATGTCAAGCCTCTGTGATGGGATTCAGCACCTGCATTCGTTTTTTAACCGCTCTCGTCTTCTGACTTTGCAACAGACACTAAAAAAGGCCTTGTTGGCCAAGTGGTTATAAAATGAGCCGCTGTATAGCAGCGGTTAGCTTGTCGCCCTCCGATATCTCGGGAGGTAGGCGGAGGTAAGCACAGCCCATCGATGCCAGACACATCCGCCAAGATACCGTAATACTTGCTAACATGATTTTGCCCAACCCATCAGACCCGGGTTCGAATCCCGGCAGTGGTGCACATCTTTTTTCTTTATTTTACTAGTCGACCCATCTTTCCTTCCCACCACAGCTTACCAAGTTTACCTTGCAGTACAAGCCAGACGCTGGCTAGAACTCAACACGAAAACATGCGGCTGGCGAGGTTTGCGACTATTTGTCTTGGGGCAAGCCCTGTATTTTTTTTACTAATGACAAAATGAAAGAGTACAAGCGGGCGAGGAAAGGATATGGACCTTTGCCACACTTTGAATGATCGCTAGCCGTGCCCAACTCCGAAAGAAAGAACCTGCTGGGAACACGGAAAGCAGGTCCAAGACTCATGCTCGGAAAACACTGCAGTGTAAGAATAAACAATCGGAAGATGCAGACGATGAAATATCAGTCTGTCTCCCGGAGTCGACAGGGCGACATCTTTTTTTGTTCCTCCCCCATCCCTCAAAATCCTGGATATGAAACAGAAAGCCAATGCCGAGAGTTCTTGTGGGATATAAAGCGGATATTTGCAACGCAGAAAATAGACACGAGAATAGAAAAGAAAAAGGCAGGCGGTCTATAAGCTTGCGCCACATGGGGCATTCCAGCCCCATACTTTTTATGAACCGATGAGCAATGAATATACGGAAAGGGCGAAACAAAGGATCAAAACACAATGGAAGTATGTATGCGCTGGGTATGTCGCCTTGTGGAGATCAACAGTTTCCGCTGTTGTCTCCTTCAACAGCTCGGGTGTCGCAAGGCAGGCGTCACGGGAGTTTGCATCGTTTTTCATTCGTCATAGGATGGTGCATTTGCTGTGCTTCTTGCCCCTGCTTTTCCTTTGAGGCTTGGTTGAGAGGGCGCCGCCGTCGTTCCTATATTCGTCGTCGCCATAGTATGGACTGCCCTGAGTGCTATCCCTGCGGAGCATCTGGCGGCAGAGGTCGATAAAGACTTCGTCGACGTTTGCTAAAATGCGGCGGCTCGTGCATAAGTACTTGATTCATGCGGGGAGCAGGGCATGCGTTCTTACTTCTTGTCCTCGCGCTGGCCTCGTAGTATGGGGCTTGCCAGCGCTGAGATGTTGAAAATGCCTTGGTACGCGCCACTGTGCGCTGGTCCTCAAGATCGGCCTTGTTGCCGCATATGACAATTGGCGCGTTGTCGTCCTCCTTGATCCTGATGATCTCCTCTCTGAGCTGGGCGAGTTCCGCGAGAGACGACTGCGAGGTTATGCTGAAGACGAGAAGGAAACCTTGGCCCGTCTTCATGTACAGATCTCGCATAGCAACTATGTGACCAGGTCAGCAAAAGATGCTGGCTGACGACTGGGTTTAAAGCAATGGCCGCCGCACACTTACCAAACTGCTCTGTCCCTGCCGTGTCAAGGCTGCATGTAGAGTCAGTAACGCCGAAACGCCTCTATAAAGCAGATGCATGCAAGGCCGGTTGGTTCCAATGGCTTACATCTCCAGCACGACTTGTCGTCCCTAGGCACACACATAGCATGTTAGACCCCACGTGATCAAGGTATCGAGGGAGTCTGCATTTGCAACAAAAAAGGCAACAAGACAGAAGAAAAGACAGAGAGTGCATCGGAGCAGCTTACATCGACAGAGACCTGCGTCCTGTACGAATCCTCTATGGTGGGATCATAACTCTCGATCCACTCATTGTGGACGAATTGTGCTGGAATTGTGCAAGCGAGTTAGTTTCGGCGCATCATGGGTAGGCGAACGACGCGCAGGCGGGACTGGGCACGTGATGCAGCATGCCTGGTTCCGCCGACATGGATCTCGATGGCGGCAAGTGAGGAACGCAGCAGAGGCATAAGATGGAGTGTTAATGTAGCGAGCATAAGGGGTGGCATACCAGTCAAACAACTCTTCCCCACACCGCCTGGACGAACAGGTAACGACAAAATGGGTCAGCGTGATACGATCCGAATCGTGCCGCTCCAGGCGTAATTGTTTCAGCGAAAGTGGAAGGCGAGGAAGAGAACCCACCTGCGCCCAGGACGACTATGTGAAACTCGCGTCTATTCTCCCACCCATTTGCGACGCGCGGTTAGCTCGGCAGGTAGACAACAAACAGGATCCGGTTTTGGTTGGTTGGCGGAGAAAGGAAGTGGGAGGACAGAGGCGGATTGGATTGATGGTGTGATTACGTGAGGAAGGTGTGGTGCGGGCGGCTGGAGGCTGGAGGCTGGAGAACGGCGCCAGCCGGGCTGGAGAGAGTGAGCCGGGAGGGAACACGTGGACGGAGGGGGTGGCAATGGAGATGGCGATTGCAATGGAGCTCCAGACAGGCAGATGTACGAAGGACTGTGATTGAGGAAGATGCAAGGCGATAAACAGATGGGAGGCAATGGCAAATGGCAGAACCTTACGCAGGCATGTATCGTGAAGGCATGGCGCTGGGCTGGCGAGACGCGCATGCATGCCCGCCCGCAGAGACGGTAGCACACGGCGTGCAATTAGAGATTCAGGGTCTCCTCTCGGCCGCGAACTGTGGAAAAGAAAAAAAACCAAAGGATAAAAATAAGGTCGAGAGCAATGGTCACGCTTTCCAGGCTCGGCTGCGGTTTCGGTCGGCGTGCTTGCGAGCAACCCAAAAGAAGGTTGGATCGGGATGCGTGTAGGCAAAGACAGATTGCGTGTGTGGTTGCCAGAAATCGAAAGATGGCCCAGCCCGCCAGGCAGAGTGGCGATACGCGACAATGCGCGGATTTGCGCAAGGTTGCTTGGTGGTGGGCGTCCAGAAAAGATTGAGAACAGGAAATCCGCCTCGTCTTTGGTGCTGCTGCTGCGCCAGTGGTGGTGGAGATGGTCAGTAGGTGGTGGTGGATCGTCGGGGCGGATGCCTGTTCCGGGCGCTTTTGCGACGTCGAGCAATGCGGCGGACGGCAACGGGCTGGGACGGGAAGCTGCTGGACAGGGGAAACAGACGACAAGAGAAGGAATCGAGTAAAATAGAAATGCAAATAAGACGTTATAAAAAGAAATAGCTGTGCGGTGAGTGGTGGCTGCGGCACCGGGGATTCTTGTTGGAACCAAAGAAAAAGCAACCAAGGTCGCTTGGCGGCTCCTGGGTGTCAATTGCAGGGCGGAGCCTCGAGGAGCAAAAAGAAAAAGAAGGGAGAAAAAAAGAAAAGAAAAAAGAGCCACACTAACGAGGAATAGGACGGGACGGCACCAGGCTGGGAAAGCGAATCCGACGTCAACAAGCGACTGGGTAACGCTTCAAGCGAACGAACGGCTTTGCGCTTGGTGGGAGTGGATGGCGGTGTTTATTTGAATCACCACCCAACCAGGCGGACAAACAAAAGACGTTGGTCGTGAGCCAGGGGGTTTTCTTTTTTTTTTCTTTTTTTTCGTCTTTTTCTTTTTTCTTGCTGCTCTTTTTTTTCTGAATTTTATTTCTTTTCTCCTCCAGCCTGCTTGCTCCCTGTGCCCCCTAGCTTGGGCCGTTGCCAGGGGTGGACCGCCCGTCTCTCTTTCCGTTCTAGGGCGAAGGAGAGTGAGAGAAAAAGGAGCTGCACCCCCCCCCCCCCCNGTTTTGTCACACCTGTTTAAGGAAAGCGGTTCCCTTAGGGGCGGGGTGGCTGAAAGGCGGGGGTTACAGGCAAAATTGGCTCGGGCGTGCTGAGGAGGATGGCGCACGCGATGGTGGATTTTGTGGTTGGAAGGGTACCTGCACAAAAAATAAGGCGCTGACTCCGGCTGCCGGCGAGCAGATCTGGCGCGCAGTAAAACGGTGGTGCAAGCAAAGTCAGCACCGCGCTGCCGTTTACCACCACCGCCAACACCAACACCGCCGCAGATCCACGTTGGAGAAGTCGGGTTAGGAAAAATAAAATAAAAGGTGGATTAACGATCGGGACAAAGATGGACGGCTGGCCAAGATGAAGGCGCGTGAGGCAGAGCCCGAGAGTTTGGGACCCAAGAAGTCGAGACTGAGACGAGACGGCCCAAAGTGGAAATGGCACTGGGGATCTGCCCCAAGTCAGGACGGGTGCCGGCTGTAAGTGAGGCGGGCTAGATGGGGCGGCGCGCTCGTTTCGAGTGGGTAAAAGAAAGAAAGAAAAAAAAGTCTGGGGGTTGCTTCCTTGCTTCGTTCGTGCCGAAGAGGCCCTTGCTGCTTCCCCTCGGCTCTTCTGTGCAGCGGATTGACCGAGATCCAAGGGTGACGATAAAGCCAACTAGCCCCTGGGGCACCATGAACCACTGGGCGACGTTGTGACATGTTAAGTATCTCCACGCGGCGAAGATGCGCCGGCCATGCCCACCTCGCGTTGTCCAGCTCCCATCCCTTCCTTCCATACGAGCTCGACTGGCGCCAGCAGGCTAGGGTAGTTGCCGCCGTTCCACGCCGCTGTTGCTTTTGTTCTTGTCATCTCCCTCGTATATTTGCTTTCGCTCTGGAATAGCGGGCTATCCTACTTTGCTTCTTCTCGGCCCCCGGCCGGGACGGCAAGCGAACGACTTCCAATCCCCCCTGCCGGGCCATGGCTATGAAAGGAACGAATCGAGGAAGGCGAGCCCAGCTCTCTGTTCGGTGGGCACGTCCAAGCAAGGCAGCTCCCTGAACCTTGGGTGACGGCAGCAAGGGTGTTGAGATTTTGTCTGGCTAAGTAGGCCACACGGGAGAAATAAAAATAAATAAATAAATAACCAAATAACCAAAAAAAATTGCTGGTCAAGCAAGGGTAGGCATGTTGCGAGCCAAAACGCGGAGCACGGTGAGCATTTTGCCCAGTCCTTGTGATCTTGCAGCTCCCTCCATATCCACCATGTCCACCACGTCCCGCGAGCCTTTTTTTCTTTCTTTTTTTTTCTCTTTCCTGCATGCCCGACCCGGCCGAGCGAACGTACGTCAGGCTAGCAAGCCCCAAAGCCAAACACCTAGTCGTCCACGCGGGATCCACATTGCGCTGCAGACAACAGGCGCGCTAGGCACCCCGGCCGTTCCTCCAACGAGGTGCGCCCGCCGATCCCTGGTTTTTGGGACTAGCTGTGGACTGCAACTTTTGCCCAACAGGAAACAATGGGGTGAGTGAGGAGGGGGGACGACGACGCACACGATGGCTGCTGCAGAGTGATGGTGCGGTCTGGGGCTTGGGCGCGCGCTCTGACCATGGAGGTCCGAAAAGCAGCACGCGCGCACCACCCCCCGAGTGCCCACAGAGAGAAGTACCGAAACGGAACGGGGCGAGTCAGTGCGGCGGCGACGCGGTCCTGCTGCACATCTTTGATGCTCATCTCTGCGCTCGCCTCGTCAGTTTCGTTTCCCTCTGCCCAGGCCAGCCAACCGCGGATCGCGGCTCCGCTTGACAGGCGTGCTGGGCGACGGTTCCGCCATCCGCGGGCGGGGGG
>PYSQ01000217.1:0-19612 GCA_003049435.1 Nakataea oryzae | reverse complement strand
CCCTCAGCTGGGAGCGGCTAGGATGCATCAGCATGGCAAAACCACACCACACCCCCAGCAAGGCTGGAAGGATCCCAACAGGCGCCCCCGCCGCCCTTGGACCCTTGTTTCGCCATTGCACTTCGATAGTCCTGCATTCCTTCCGGATCTGGACAGGCAGTCCCACGATCGGCAGCTCGAGCACCGTTCGGCTCCCCTGGCCGAAACTCGCTGGCCGTCCACGCCTCGCTCTCTCCTGATCCACGCGCTCAATGCCTGCGGGGGGCGCACCACCTCGCTTGCGCGCTGAGAAATGACCGGTAGCGCGTTTGAGGGAGGGCGCGAACCGGGCCAACGTCTGCCGGCTTGCGGCGCTGTTCGCGTGTGCCCCTGCGCGCGGTCTGCCCTTTGGATTTGCTTGCTCTTGTTTTATTTTCTTCTCCTTTTCTCCCGCGCATTTCCCTCTCAAGCCAGGGGCTTGCGGCGCCGTCACCAAAATAGCCAGCGCGCTGGGACATAATAGCGGACAGAAGCCGGCGGGCCAGCCACTCAGTGGGATGGGCGCTAATGGGGCGCCACCAACAGCTTGGAGCCCCGCTAGCCCTGGCTTTTTGATCAGCTGGCGTGAGCGATGCGCACCACTCAGCCCCATCAGGGATCCAGCGGCGGGCCGCCGTGTTAATCTGGCACTGCCTCGTGCAATTTTTAAAAAGGCCTGCTTGCGAGCTGTTTGAGGCGCGCTCTCCAAAGGTCCCGCCGCCACCAAGGATCAGTCCACAGCCTGCACAGGGGGTTGAGGCTCTGGGAGGCTGTGGCATGAGCCTTCGACTCACCACGGCCGTGCACCGCATTGGCGCAGCGGAACGAGGTCAGGGCCTCGCCGCCGCGTGGCCGTGCAGTGCAGTTGGCAGTAGCGCCCCTCCCAGACCATCCCGATGCCCGGATCGGCCGCCCCCCTCTTACTTCTGCTGGTTGATCCACACGGCCGAGTCCGCTATCGGCTCGTTCCTCAGCGGCACATTGACCGAGTCGCCGACGTGGGCTACCGACCCGAAACACTGGCCCGGCCAGTCCCGGTCGTTGATGTCGTTCCTCCACCCGACGGCGTTGCAGGCCAGCACCGCGCCGGCCGCGATCTGGGAGCGCTTCTCGACGTTGTGGGCTATGCACAGGTCGATGCACTCGTCGAGGCTCGCGGTGCGCTGGTTCACCACGTTGGTGTTGTCCCTGACCCAGTCGGGCCCGGCGTTGCAGGCCTTGAGGAACCGGAGCCCAAAGGCCTCGTAGACGGTGCCGTTGGACGACGGGCAGTCGCGGAGCATGGTTTGCGTCGGCCGGATGACCGTGCTCGTCGTGAGCGAGGGGGTACTGGGTCGGGGCTCTGTGGGCGTCGGTGTCGTGGCGGGCGCCGAGGCCTCGCTGGGCGTTTGGGCGCCCGCCGGGCCGCCGCCGCCGCCGCCATGCCCCTCGGGTCTCTGGGCATCCCCGCTGCCCTCGCCACTGCTGTTGCTCGATCCGGTTTTGGCTTCCCAAGGCCGCGTCCCGCCCAAGGCGCCGCCTATGACGCCGCCGGCCACGAGCAGCGCGAGCACGAAGCAAACCCAGAATCGTTTGGGGGACAAGAAGCATATCCTCCGGGCCGATGGCCGCGGCGCGTCATGCTCGAGCTTGGTGTACTGCTCATAGGTATCCGGCGAGTAGCCGGTGAAGACTTCTGGTGGGGAGGAGCGATCAAAGGCCGGATATTTGTCTGCTGCGCTGGCCACTACTTCCGGATGGGAGTCGCTCTGGACGACTACCTCGGGCAATGACTGGCCGTAGGCAACCTCGAGATTCGAGAAGCCCTGGGCCATGTTGTCGGTTGCTTGTCCAAAAAACGAGGGCCGATCCGTCGGCCCTGGGAAGCTGAGATGAAATGCGCTAACTTGAAGACAACGGGGATTCCTGCCTCATTAGATATGAACAGGTCTGTCGAGTTTCCAACGCATATGTCCATGTCCCTCTATGAGACGGCCGACTTGCAAGGACGAGCCAGAAAAGAAATGATGCCCAGGCGGGACCTGGACCCTACACTTACATACCCTCTCAACCCCGACCGGCATTTGTGGACTCGGGGTCCAAGATGCTGAAGGGGGCCAAAATAAGGTCACGATGGGTGCGGGTCCAGGGCCGCAGTGGTGCTGTCAACGAATCAGCGCGCTCAAGGGGGGGGGGGGGGGGGGGNGGGGGGGGGGGCAAAGGATCGCCTGGCATGTTGGGCGCTTAAATGAGCCGAGTCGCGTTTCACACCCGCTCACCCGCTGTTTATTGGTGCGTCTGACGATCTCAAGGGGACAAGGCGGGTAAAATCTGCAGCCAAGCTTGGGCCTGCGGCTTACAGGCTAGCCTAGAGGCTCTTGTGTCGCTCCTTTGAACAACTGTGTTTAGGAACAGGCAAAGGAACCTCGGCCAGGCTGTGCATATCACTGCTTTGGCTGCCCTACCACTGACATTCGCGTTTGTGGCAAGGGGAGGCATCCCGAAGCCACTGGAAGACAGAATGGTCACTGTGAAGTACGGCCTAAGGAATATCAACAATATATTGGTAGTTTGGGCACAACTGGTGTAACCATTGTTATAAGACGGGTGTCCATATGTAAGTTGACAAATGCCCTTCCCAGTCAAGCATTCTGTACAGTAAAGCCAGGGGCTGTACAGTTAGTTGCTCTCGGAGCGGGGCGCCGATGATTTAGTTCTCGACATCGCAATGGAAAATATTCCGAGAAGGTACGCATATCGACGCACAAGACAAGAACCTAAATAACTAAAGAGGTAATGAAAAACATGATGCCAATAGAAAAGAGCGTACTTAATTAAAGCTACCAAAATAAAAATAAAAAATAAAAAAACGAATGAAAAAACATACAACACCGAGGATTCCCCAGTGGTCACCCACCTGAGTACTAGTTCGGCCCTCACTGGTTTGACTAGGGGAGAGCGGACGGGATCCCGTATATTCCAGTGGGTATGGTCGTATGTGGAGGACAGGTCATGGTTAGTTCGCTATATCGCCACGTCTAGATAAGGCATCCCGAGTCCCTGGACGAAAGAAGGCCACGGCACCCAGCATTATTGAAGACCCGTAGTCCGCCCCGCACCGGTTTCCCAACAAGATGGCTCGGTTGATAGCTGCAGGTTCATCCTTTATGCCATCACCTCGGGCGCCGAACGATTTGAAATCCCTCCAGACCTATTTTGAAGCAGCTGAATTTTCCGGGAGGCCACTCGGCAAAAACCAACATTCCTCGTCTGCGGACTTCCCCGGTATCCCATTTCCGAGGCAAAGGAAGATGTCTTTTTCAGAGTCGCTTCCCATGGGTTTTCCGGTCGCGATAGAAACGAATGTGATCCCGGTGAGGCAGTGAATATATCTATCTCGATGCTCTGGAGCAAGCGGGAGGACGGAATCCACCCCTGGAGTGGGGAATCACGATGTGTTTGATGCTTCCTAAAGCGGGAGATATCCCGCGCCATGTCCTCCTGCGGTTGAAGCCTCGCTAGGTACCATCCAAGTCTGGACCACCCTACTCCAGAAGTCGGGAAATGCGGAATGTACGACTAGACTCTTTAAACAAAAACCGGCCCCAGCTGCAAGGAACCCGTGGCTTTTGGCCCACATTGCTGGCACTGAAGGTCCTGCTACTCCTTCTGGAGCCTTCTGGGAGGGCACAAGGAGTACGTATGTGGGAATGTACTACGCACAACCTTGGGCGGCCGAGAGGCTCTACCGACTGAGTGACGAGACTGTGACCTTGACGGAGCTCACACCGCCGCTCGCCATGGTCTTTCATATCGAAGTCCCCGCATCTTCGCCACGCCAGACGACCCAGAACTGGAGGCGCTGCCCCGAACTGCAAGACGGAGCACGGGCACACGTCGTATTGGTTGAGGATATGAGATAGGGGAGTGGCTGTACGACATAAAGCAATTGCTAACAATATAAAAAAATGCACCGTTCCCCTTGTTTGGTCCAAATACTTGCGGTATAGGAGCCCGTTTGAAGCTAAGCCTTCCCAGCGCTCTTGATTTGGTTCCAGATCTCCTCGATGCCCGCCACCACGTTGTCGGGCAAGAGCCCGGCTTCAATGTCGGCCCCGTTCTGCTCCACCTGCTCGATCTTACTGGCCCCAAGAATGATGCCGTCGCCGAGCTCAGCCCGCAGGGCCGAATGGTAGCAGATCCAACGCAGAGTGGCCCCGATCGGACTGACCCCGGTCTCCTCGATCAGGGCCTTTAGGGACTTGATGGCAGCGTGCAGCTCCGGGCGGTCAAAAATGCCACGGATCAGGTTGCTCTCCCAGCCCGGGTCGACGAAGCGCGAACCGGGTTCGGCGGTGCCTGCCGTCAATTTGCCCGACAGGAAGCCTGAGGCCAGAGGTGAGTAGGCGAAAAAGGCGATGCCGTGCCGGCGTAGCACCGGAAACAGCGCCTCTTCGGACTGGGGCAACACGAGACTGTAGCTGCCCTGGTATACGGCAGGTACCTTGTATCCCTTCTTGCAAATCGAAACCCATTCTTCCACCATCTCAGGCGGGAAGTTGCTCACTCCGGTCTGGATGGCAATGACAAACAAACACAAAACGTTAGCCGTTGGTCAGATAGATAGCTTCACAGAGGGCACAGTCAAAGAAGTTTCTGTTTCAATAAGAAAAACCAAAGGATGGGGCGGGGCCTTTTCATAGCAACACAAACCTCCTTGCAAATCCCTAGCCGCCGCTGCTCCTCGAGGGCTTCTACCTGCTCCTCGAGCGGCGTTACCATATCGGGGCTGTGGCTGTAGAGGATATTGTAGCTGTCGACTCGGAGGCGTGCGGCGCTCGCAGCGGCGCTCTCGCGCACCTTGGCGGCCGTCATGGTGCCGGCCGTGGACGACTCGCTCACGGGAATTGTCCAGATGACCTTGGTGTCGATAGTGAAGCCGGCCGCGGGGGCGCCGGCCTCGGCGAGCGCGCACTCACTACCGCCGATCTCGCTGTCCGTCGGGTACACGGCGGCCGTGTCGATGCGGCGGATCCCGAGTCTTGTGAGCGTGGCTAGTGTCGAGGGCAGGGCCTCGGGCGTCAAGGCCATGCCGGCAAACCTGGACCGATATTGCCAGCGCCGAAAACGAGGATTGGGTGTGCCGGTGCCATTTTTTATGGACTTGAACGCTTGGACGGGACTTGGTATGTTGTTGTATGATAAGGATGCCTGCCTAGTGGAGAGGCAGCGTTTTTCCGCAATGCCATCGTCGGAGCAGCGTCCTGTACTTATACAGGCGACAAGGCAGCCTCTGCCATGCTGTCGTCTAAAAGGCACACATGCCAGGAACCTGTCGCTTCGGGATATGCAGAAACACCCGATCCCGGATCTGCATGCGGACGCGGGATCGATGTATCCACACGGTCTTGGTGTGCAGTGCAGAATACTGCAAACCGACGTAAACCAGGGTGAAGAGGCCCACGGGAACGTGAGGCCTAAATGGCGCCCAGTGAGCCTGTGGACACGGGCAGCCAAGCCTCCCACGATTAAGCCCTCCTCGGCCGGCATTCTGCTGTGACTGGTGCTAACAAATGCGTCCGACCGGGCACGAAGCAAAATACTAGCAGCGCCCCGAGAGGCCGACCCGTCGAGTAGAGATGGCCGATGTGGATCCACTGCAACGATGCGCTGGATATCTGGTCGGGTCTATCACTTGGGGGCGGATCCCGCGTCTCTGAGACGCTGCGCTGTCAAGCATGGGACGAACGGGTCCGCGGGCGGCGACGGGGGGCCACCTTGGCAAGACAACTACGTAGGTGGCATGGGCCTCGAAGCGGCAGACCATCCAGATCGAGGACGGGTACCTGCCTACTGTCAGTCGGGCATCTTCATGCTCCATGTCAACATGCCCCTGCTGTCCCGCGAGAGCGATAGGGCGTTGCGGAGGCTGCAGGAGGAGATCGTGTGGCTTTGGAGCTGGTGTCGGTACGACCCGTTGTTTTCCTTTGGCGGGTGTCGATGATGGCGCAATGTGATGTCAGAGGCCCAGATATGAACTGGATCTGTAGGCCTTGGGCTGAGCCACCCGCCCACCAAAGTCAATCGACTCATGCACTTGTACCGATTGCAGGTGGTTGTCCTCTTCTGGCACACACAATCAGAATTGGTTGTTGTGATTGGTGGGGAGGAGTGGGTTAAAGTGGGGGTGACTTGAGGTACATGTTTTCACCCCTGCCTGCACGCCCAATTTGAGGTTATCTCTAAGCTCAAGCCCCCATCTACTTGCTCGACAGTGCATCATCCTCCATCTGCAGCTGAATGTATTGGGAGCATCATGTCCCCAATGCTGTTGGCCACGCTTCCCCGCATTTGCAGACTTCCTTCTCGAGCTCCGCGAACAAGTCTGGCGCGACGCACTGCCCGCCAAGCCCGTCGATTCATCCCACGATACCATCTTCTTCCCGACGGCCGAGGCTGCCGACAGCTTCATTGAGGCGCCGTGGCGCCAGCCAGACATGGGATCTAAGATCCGGGTGCTTCGAGACAACACCGTTTACGGCCCCGGCTCCTTCTGCTGGGACCACATCCGTCGCGTTTTCTCTATCCAGAGCCGTAGCCAAGTGGGGCCGGGGTCCGGCGAGCCCCAAAGGCCCTGGCGCCTGCCACGTGATCCAGACTGAGCCCCACCTGTTCCGTGTACGTCATCCTAGATAGCAGGGCATGCGTGCACTGGCCCTCCAGGCCCTAGATAGATGGATATCAACCCTCTTCACCACCATTGAACTTGACTCCCTATTGGATCTTACTGAATCTTACAAGGTGGATTCGGGAATATAGATATTCGGGAAAGCGGCCGGTGGGGACGCTTTAATAATTACGCAGCTCTGGTCTGCCACACACACCTGGAGCCTGGAAGCATGGGCCCGCCAGATACGCCCTGGCTAATCGCCTTGACCACTGCCACTCGTCTCTATAGTGCTGTTGTTCTAGTTATCCGGAGCCCCTTTATAGGAAGATGCCTTCCTTGAATTGAACCTTCTTTTTTTCTTTTTTTTTTTTCGTTCCCAGGTCAGAGGTTGCCATCCGTAAGCTTGAATCCCCTGTTATAGCGACCACACAGTGTTAGTTTCTAAATTTTACTGTAGACCCATTTGGGAACTCCGTTCAAGCAAGAAAAAAATTCACGTCGGCGCAATGAGAGTCGGAGTGAAAGTCAAAGTAGATCCACATCTCACCACTCACAACCCAAGCACGAAGGATCTGGTACGAGGAGAGAGCGGCAGGCCTAGAGAGACTGACGAATCGCCCAGCGCTGCTTCCTTGGCTGCTCCCAGCCTCTCGTCATGTCTGCAGCTGTGAAAAGCTCAATCGCCAAGCCCAAGAAGCGCAAGGCCGCCGCGATCACCGACGAAGTTGAGAGCGGCGCTGTGCAGGCGGCGCCTTCGGGCGGCGACAAAAAGAAGAAGCGCAAGAAGACCAGGCCCGCTGGAGAGGATGAGTCCAACCTGGACCTGGACGCGGGGCTGAACTTGGCCCTGGGCAGCATGGACGGCCAGTTGCTCTCAGATCACCTGGCGCAGCAGGTGAGCCGCTTCGCCACGGACCTGAGCTCTGTCGAGCTGGCCGATCTGCACGTGTCTGCCAGTGCCATCCGGGACTCTTCGTCCTTTGACAAGGGCCCCCGTTCCCTGGAGAACCTGCCCGCTTTCCTGGAGGCCTTTGCTCCTGGGGGCGCCGCCGAGTTGGGCGCAGCTCCCAAGGACAAGGGCGCGCCACACACCATCGTCGTCGCGGGAGCCGGACTTAGAGCAGCCGACTTGACAAGGTATGCAACCCGCTGGGACAACGTGCTCCCCAGCTCCCCTCCCCTCTGATGCCGACGCAACCGTTACTAACAAGCTTCTGCAGAGCCTTGAGGAAGTACCAGAAGAAGGGAAACACCGTCGCCAAACTTGTGAGTTGCCAGATGCCCCCCTACCATTGTGTATCATGCCTCTGCATCAAGGGCTCCCTCCTGACTCGGTGCTTCCAGTTTGCAAAACACATCAAAATGGAGGAGGCTGTCTCTTTCCTCAAGAAAAATCATATGGGAGTCGCTGTCGGAACTCCAACCCGACTCATCGACATACTGGAAAATGGCAAGTATACATCCCCTATGTACGCTTGGCCGAGAGCTGCCGCCAGCTTGCTCTGCCATTCTTTCCTTTGCTGACCGAATCCAACGAGCAGGCGCACTTTCTGTAAAAAACCTCAAGAGGATCGTAGTCGATGCATCCCACATCGACCAGAAGAAGCGGGGCGTCATGGACATGCAAGAGACGGCCCTGCCTCTTGCCCGTTGGCTTGCCAGGCCCGAGTTCAGGGAGCGATATGTGGATGAAGAAAACCACCTGGACCTGCTGTTCTACTAATCACAAACCGTCACTGCGCCTGCCCGGGCCTGCTGGGCGGCATCATCACGCACAACATCTACCTCCCACACAACCGTGGCCATGATTTCCTCTCCGAGAATGATACCCCTCATGGCTGAAATCTCCACAACGGGGAAGGCACAGTTATAATCATACCAATACAATCCCCGTTTGCGGGCTTTGAGCGTAGTTCGCAATCGGGCGGAACATAACTAAATAAAAGCAAAAACAATAAAGCCCTGCCCATTGCCTAATCTTATATTCTCCGTTGTTCCTCAAAATTGGACCTGGGTGCCACATCCTGCGTTCATCACTTCTAGAATGGGCGCTGCGTGTTGGCAACCCACGCCCGAATTGCGGTGTTGCAAGGCGGGAAGTCGTTCGAGGCCTGCCGGGCAACCCAAATGGAGCCAAGCACCGAACGACGAAGGCGCGACTTCCTTTCCTGCATGTCTGGTGTCTATCGTCATGGCTTCCTTGGCTCTCCGGCCGGTCTGCTCAACAGACCGATCGCGGGTTGTCGGACCCAGCAAAGCACAGCAGCGCCTTCCTGGCATCAGCGCCTGCCTGACAACGGCTGCAAGACTGGCTGAGCTGTCTTTTCTCTCCATCCAAAAAGCACCCTCGGCTTTTCTGGATCCTCTTCCTCCTCCATTCTTCACACACAACTGTCCTCCAACTTCAGTAGACGACAGCATCATCGAAGGACAGACGTTCTTTTTGGACGGTTTGATCATTTTTGGATCTTTGCCAAGTTTCTTGCTAGCGACATTCGTTTGGCCCCTATTTAGGAGATCATCCTTTGCCTTCAGCTGTTTCGCAGCCGACTTTCTGTTCGCTCCTTGTCGCTGCCATACGTCTACCTCGACTTCACTCCCAGCTGCCCGAGCCCCGTTCCTCATGCGTGTCGTCGGCTTGGTTGTCGGGATGAATTCGACCATGTTCTGGAGCCTGGCTCTCCTTTGCTCACCCCTTCGGGTCCACGGCCTGGGCTCCTCAACGTCCTCCGCGCAAGGTCAGTCCTTCTTTCGCCTATTTCCTATTCATGCGGGCTTTGCCGACAGACTAGACTGACCGATGCCTTCTCAGACTGTGCTACGGATTGCTTGGAGAGGAGCGTGGCCGAGACCGGCTGCCCAGACCTTTCGTGTCTTTGCAGTGATCCAATGTACAACGAGGTGAGCCCCCCTGTCTCTATCCTCGGGGTTTCTTAGTCCCCAACGCATTATTGACACTATCTCATAATTCCAGAAACTGTTTGACTGCCTCTTTGATAACTGCCCGTCCGACCAGTACACCGCTGCCGCGCAGGAGGCATACCTCGAATGCCACGACCTCATGCATCCCACATCGCCTTCCAAGGAAACCCACGTCACGGCGGGTATCGAAGCATCGCACAAAGAGGCTCTCCCAGACACGCCTTCCAGGTTCAGCGGATCTCGCTTCTGGCCAGGAAACCACGCTCAGCGCTACGGCTCCAACGGCGCTGGCTGGGGAGCATCCGTCACAACCGTCACTGTAGTGGCTGCCGAGACCCCGGCTGCTGCCGGCCCGTGGATCCCTGGACCTTGGGCCCCCGGAGCCTCGCCTGGTCCTGCCTGGAATCCCACCGGCGAGGACTGCGGCAATAACCTGCTTGGTAACTGCCAGGCGCAGAGCCTCCCTGCCCAGACAGTCACCGTCGTTGCGGTTCCATCAGCGCTGCCTGTCGTCTCAGGGCCAATTCCCTCGGGAGGTGGTCCGGGAACAGACGACTGCGACGACAACATCCCAGGCGGCAGCAGTGAAAGTGGCAACAGCAACAGTCCAGGAAGAGCTCCCATGATCCACACAGTCACTGTCTTCGCAGCGCCGTCGCCGTCCCCTCCGGCCACCGGGCCCGATGGAGGTGGCGCTGCTTCTGGGGCAGAAGACTGCGATGAAGATCTTTCAGACAACAGCAATGGCAACAGCAATGGCAATGGCCAAGGGAGAGTTCCCTCTGTCCAGACGGTAACCGTCCTTGCAGCCCCATCTCCAGTTACAATTCCTGGAGCAGAAGATTGTGACGATGATCTTGCCGGCAATGGCAATGGTCAAGGAAATGTACCTTCTGTTCAGCTAGTCACCGTTACTGCCGCCCCATCACCAGCGCCAGTGGCACCCATTCCAAATGCAGAGGACTGCGAAGATGATATACTCTCCAACGCAAATGGGGGTAACGGAGGGAGACCCAACGCATCACCACTCGCTCCACCAGTTTCTACAGTTACTGTCCTCGCCTCTTCCCCCCGTCCGTCGACTAGAAGCCCGGGTAATGGCTCGCCCGGATCGGGTGATGGCCGCTCACTGCTTCTCCAGGGGCCTGCGTTTGGTGGCCCAGCCCTGACCACATCAACAGTCACTGTTCTTGCAGCGCCTCCAACCCCAGCACCAAGCTTTCCGGCTGGTGGTGTCTTCGTTAGTAGTTCTCAAGGGCCTGGTTTTGGTGGCCTGCCTCCGTCTGTCTCGACAGTCGCGGTTCTGGCAGTTCCATCAAACTTGCAGCCAGGCTTCGCAGTTGTTGGCAGCAACGGACCTGAGCTCAACCCCTTCGGCGCTCCTGCTGGTGGCCGCCCAGCTGCACCAGTGTCTACGGTCACTGTCTTTGCGACTCCCTCAAAGCCGTCGCCTGGTCTTTCAGGAGATGGCAGTGGCGGCAGCGGTGGTCTCGGAGCCGCTCCTCAGGGCCTCGGTTCTGGTGTACGCCCAGTCCCATCCATATCTACAGTCACACTCCTCGCTGCTCCCACACTCCCTGTCAACGATATGGGGAGTGGCGGAGGCCGACCCGCGTCTCCTAGCCAGTCTGGGCCAGCTTCAACGGTCACGGTGCTGGAAGCTCTGGGATCCGGTTCTGGACCAGGAAGTGCCAGCGGCGAAGACTGTGAGGAGGGATCTCTGCCAATGTCCACCGTGACTGTGGTGGCGGCCCCTCCGACGGGCGCACCAATGGAGCCTCCCGCTTCCCCTTCCGTCATTGCTTCTCCTCTGGTTGAGAATGCTCCTTCCCAGATCGCCAGTTCTCCTCCACAGGATGTCTCTCCTCCGTCCTCGGCTCCCAAGGACCCCGGCAACACGGAAGATTGCGACAATCCCTCCTCTGGGGGGCGGGGCGGTCCTGACGGCAGTGGTTCTGGCAGCGGTCATACTGGTCCTGATGGTTCTGGCGGCCGCCCAGCATCAACTGTCACTGTGTACGCTGCCCCGGCACCCGCAGCTCCGAGCGTCTCCACCGTCACAGTAACCGGCTCCTTTCCTCCTACTCCTGCAAGCTTTCCTCCGCAGGGTCCTGGGCCGGAGTTTCCATCCCCATACAGCAATGGGCTCTCGGGAGTAACGCCGCCTTCATCTCCATACAGTAGTTTCGATAAGCCTAGTCCGAGCGGACCTCCCAGTGGCAACCCTGAAGGGGGCCCGCCGATGTCACCCGTCACCGTCGTGGCACCGGGCTCTCTGGGCTCATATTCATCCAGCAAAGTTCATCAAAGCAACTCGGGTCGATCACTCACAGGGCGGACTTCGCCAGGTTACGATTTCGGCAACGGACCCAGCCTCCCTCCAGGATTTCTAAGCGCATACGGTAGCGACACCATTCACTCATTTCCACCTCTCGGTAATCCTTCAGGGCCGAATGGTCCCAATGGCCCGCCGAGCTCGGGTGCTCCCAGTACCCCCTGGGGCCCTTTCCCGCCCACAGGGTCGACTGTCTTTGTGACAACGACATCGGTCTCTACTGTGACAGTCCCTGCCGTCCCGCCCTTGAACAGCATTCCCAGCTCGTCAGGACCCAGTCCTACGATCGTCGTGAGCTCGCCTCCGGTCGTTGTTCCCAGTCCGCCCGACCTTCCAAGCACCTCGCTCACTCCGGGAAATCCCGGTTGGCCAACTATCCCGATTACTCCTGGGATGCCAAACATCCCAAGCATACCCATCAGTCCTGAAGCACCCAGTACTCCTGGGCTCCCAACCGTGCCACAGGGCCCCGGCTTGCCGAGCATGGGTAGCTTTCCGCCAGTGAGTCCGCTAGTGCCAACAGTTACGTCGGTAATCAACTCGATGCCTCCAACGCCCATTACTCTAGGAATTCCCCCGGCGGGAGGAGGCTCTAGCCCCGGCGCATGGCCTGTCAGCGGCATCGTTAGTTGGGCGACCAACTCAGTTCCATCCATACTGTCACCTCCTGGAGTCCCAAGCACTGAAAGCAGGCCTCCTGGATCCTTGAACTCCCGCAGTAGCCAACCTCCACCCACCGAAGGCGGCCCATCACCGCCTGTCGGCCCGGCACCACCTAGTTCCCACGGAACGCCCCCTCTTCCTGTGACTGATTCGCCGCCAGATTCAGGCTCGCCACCAGGAAGCATGCCACAGACACCTCCCGGAGGAGCTCTCACGCTTTCAGGTTTGCTGCCGTGGCCTCACAGCTTGACGCTTAGCGAAAGCACACCTCCCATGAACAGTCCTCCAGGCGGAAACCCTCCTCCATCAGCTCCGGTGACGCCGCCTCAGAGCCAGCCACCTATCGAAGCTCCACCTCCGAGCGGCAGCCCTCCTGAAAACCCCAGCACTGTGCCATCAGTCATCACGCTGACAACAAGCGTGACGACGCCTCTTGGACCCGGCCCTGGACCTGGAGGTGGTGAGACGGGGGGTGTAGCACCCATCACTGGGACCATGATATCAACCCCATCGTCTCCTGGTGCTCCTGAAAACCCCAACACTTCTGGTGCCCCCAGTACTCCCAATGCCCCAGAGACTCCCAATGCCCCAGAGACCCCTACTGTACCCACCACTACAACACCCAACGGTGGCGAAACTGGGGGCGTAGCACCCGTCACTGGAGCCATAACATCGACTCCTTCGGTCCCCGGCTCACCCAGTGTCCCTGGAAGCCCTGGGCTTCCCAGCATCCCCGGCGTTCCTCACACCGATGGTGGGCCTTCTACCACAACGCCAGGCGATGGAGAATCTGGAGGCCAAGGTCCTATCACTGGCGCTATCAGTTCGCATCTTTCTTTCTCAACCACTCCCGGTGGACCGGTTACCCCGGGCGCCCCAGGCACTCCTGGTGTTCCCGGAACAGTGATTCCTGGCAGCGGAGGAGAGAGCGGTGGGCAGGCTCCAGTAACAGGCGCAATGACGACGAGCCACTCGGCCCCGTCAGATCCAGGAACCCCTCCCCTCCCCGCAATTACAACTCCGCCTGGTGCAGGAAACCCGAGTGGTCCTGGACATCCTAGTGGTGCCGATTGCCCTGGGGGCCCTGGGTGTCCTGATATTACAGGCTGCCCAGGAGGCCCTGGGTGTCCAGATGCACCTCCAGCTTCAACACCCCCTGGTGGAGAGACTGGAGGCCAAGCTCCTATAACCGACGAGACTACTTTGACCCCATCGATCCCTGAATCTCCTGGTATTCCAATCACTTCTTCCACACCACCGGGTGGAGATAATGGGGGGCAGGCTCCCATCACCGGCGCCATCTCCTTGACCAAATCAACTCCTTTGTCTCCAAGTGGCCCTGGAGGCCCTGGAGAATCTTCCACGACACCAGGCGGAGATGGGGGAGGCCAAGCTCCTATCACAGGCGTGACCACGCTGACTTCATCGCCACCTGGGCCTCCGGGCACCCCTCCCGGGCAGCACGGCGTTTCTAGTGTTTCTTCAACACCTCCAGGCGGGGAAGCTGGAGGCCAGGCGCCAGTCACCGGTGCCACCACCCTGCACTCGTCACCCCCTGCATCACCGGGAGTCTCCTCAACGCCGTTGGGAGGAGAAGCAGGCGGCCAAGCGCCGATCACAGGAGGATCCACTCCTGCCATAACAGCGCCGCCTATGTCTACAAGCCTCTCGTCGACTGGATCCATACCGCCAGGGCCTCCTTGGGGACAAGTTCCTCCGACTATCACGAGGACAACATCAAAAAACACGCCAAGCCAGTCGATACCCCCCATGACGACGCATGGAACAGTGACTCTGACGAACAGTACCGGTAGCATACCAGGCACGGGGCCAACTGCCCCCACGGTCCTGACTTCGACATTTGGATCATCCAACGGCACGGTGACGCCTTCCGAGATGCCAAGCACGGAGACAGTGCTCACGCCCACGCCCCTGACGCCCGCGGAGCTAACTCCTACAGAAGTGACGTCAACCACATCAACAACTACACCGACAACGACAGTCCCAGCGCAGTTCACGGGTGCTGGAGCCAGGCGTCTTCCGCCCATGGCAGCTTTGGCTGTACCACTGGCTGTGCTGGTCGCCATAAGCAATTGAGACATCTCCTAGCATAGGGGCCATGCGACACTATCTTTCTCGCTTTTTCTTGGAGCTTGTGCACGTGCCATTGAAGGTTCTATCTGAGCACTGAACATGGCCCTTGCAGTTGAAAAAGAGAGACCATCGAGACGGGCGACGGAATGGACCTTGATTGGTTGTCTAGAGGTTGGAGGTACGACTTATACTGGAGTTATTGATGGTTTAACTAAACCATTCTCAACAGCATATCGCATTTCTTATTGTTCAAAATCTGTTTCTTTTCCTTGTTTTTTTCTTGTTTTCTTTCTCTTTTTTGCCCGCAGCTTCTTTTAAGACAGTTATTAGCAGGTTCGGTGCTTATTTATCCAGAGAATTCGTTTTATATGCACTGAAAGAGGGGACGCGCACATTGACTGTAATAGAACTAGACAGAAAGAACAGCCCCTGAATGGGAGGGTGGGGGAGTCTCAATTGACAGTCATGAACGAACTCGGACGCCCCTGCAGGAATTTAACGGGACCACCCCACCTCTGATTCTCCCCGCCTGGCAGAAAAAAGACAGGAAAAAAAAATCAGGGACCAAGCCCAATTGGATTTCCCGAATGGGAAACTGTAGCGCAGGCAAAAGAAAAGAGAAAAGTGAAGCTCCAACTGGGACGTTCTCGAACCGCGCGATCAACCAAAACTAGTTGCCCGCAATGAAGCGCAAGGCAGAACCCAAGGCGTCTGAGGACGCGGACCTCGCGTCCAAGAAGCGCCGGCGCGATGACGAGGACGAGGACCCTGCGACCGCCGCCGCCGCCGACGTGGAGGTGAAGAAGAAGGCGAAGAAGGAAAGGAAAAAGCTGGAGCGCGCCGTCGCCGCTGCCGAGGCCGAAGAAGAGACAGCCGCCGTCGACGACGAGGGAAAGAAGAAGAAGAAGAAGGACAAGAGCAAAAAGCGCGACAAGGCCGGAGCGGCTGAGCAAGAAACCAATGGCGCCGCCGGCGAAGGGGAGGACGAGCCGGCGAAGAAGAGGAAAAAGAAGGACCTCCCTATCCGGGGCAAGGATGAAGATGTCGCCGCCGCTGCCGCTGTGAGCGCAGAGTCTGCTGTTGCGGCTGCCCCCAAAGAGGACAAGAAAAAGAAGAAGAGCAAGGAGTCCAAGGAGGAGGATGCTGAGGAGCAGGATGTCGTTGTAGCCAACGAGGTCGCGAATAAGAAGTTGAAGGACAAGAAGAAAAAGAACAAGCAACAGGAGAAGGAGGAGGAGGACAAGGCCGAGGCGGCGCCTGAGACACCAGCAACCAACGGCGCCGCGCTCTCCAAGAAGGAGCGCAAGAAGGCCAGGCATGCCAAGAAGGCCGCTGCTGTTGCCGCCGCCGCCGAGGGCAAGCAGGAGGAAGAGGAGGAGGTGGAAGGGGATGATGCGGCACCGGCGGAGGCCGAGGCCGGCAACGGCAACGGCAAGAAGGCGGCGCGCTTCATCGTCTTTGTGGGCAACCTGCCCTACACGGCGACCGCCGAGGCCGTCAAGGCGCACTTTGCGTCGCTGCGCCCGTCGTCGGTGCGGCTGCTGACGGAGCGCGGCAACCCGGGCCGGTCGCGGGGCATCGCCTTTGTCGAGTTTGACAACTACAGCTCCATCAAGACGTGCCTGGCCAAGATGCACCACTCCGAGTTCAACGACGGTCTGTCGCCTGCGCGGAAGATCAATGTTGAGCTGACGTGAGTTTTTTTTTCTTCTTTCTTTTTTTTTAACTTGCTTTTCCCCCTGTTTCTTTGTCTTGTCTTGTATAAACGTCCATTTGGGGCCCCAAGAACACCTCACTAACAAGAACAACAGTGCCGGAGGAGGCGGCAAGACCGAAGGTCGCCAGGACAAGATCAAGGCCAAGAACCAGAAGCTCAACGAGGAGCGTGCCCGCCGCATCAAGGCCGAGAAGGAGGCCAAGGAGAAGGAAGACGAGCAAGACGGGATCCACCCTAGCAGGAGAGCCCAGATGAACCGTTAATGACTACCTACCTACCTCGGCACCTGCAGCACAAGGCGCCTTTTTTTTGCTCAAGCCGACTGCACGGCACTTTACCACCCTGCCCAGAGGGAAGAGCAATTATTCTGTTTGTTTCACAAAAATACATACGGTCAACCTCTAGACCTTTTTTTTCTCCCTTGCCTTGTTTGTAGCATTTTGCCTCTTCCTGTACAACTTTTAGTATGGCAATGAACAAATAATTCAAGCGCCGCATCAGAAAGCCATGGATAGAAGCGGGCCAAACTCCGGGCATGTAAATCCCGAAGGCGCTTTGCTTTCTCATCCCTTCAATGGTGCTGGGCATGAACACGAGTGGTTTTGCAGGCTGGCTCGATCGGTTGTTGAAATGAAACATGCAAAACCATTTGCAACAAGGCCAGACTAGACGAGCCTTCTTGGACAAACACATAGACATCCTAATGTCACGAAGTTTTTGTTAAACAAAACAGGGTCATCTTCTCATTCGCCATGCTAAATCCTCCAGATTTGAGATGTGATCCAAGACGGCAAGGACATGTCTCTTGAAAGGCGTCTTTGTATCCCGAAGAAACTACATGCGGCGCTTCGAACATGGTCGTATACCCTAAGCTGCAACTAAGTCCGTCCAGCCGTCGAGATAGACGTCACTTGCTTCTTATGCTTGACTCGTTGCATCCCATGTGGCCACACCTGCCTCCTTATGTCACCCATCGTGGCCTCCATCCGTCCCATCCGTCTCTCCCTCAGAGGCCTCAAAGGCGCGACATCCTCGCTATCTACAGGGGGAATCAAAACAGCTGAAGCGTAATACTCATATGTCAGCAAAGAAAAGGATCGAAAAAATAAATGAAAGGGGAAATGGGGGTTTCTGTTGTAATGCAAATTTGCTACCTGCAAGATATGAGGGGGGAAAAGGACTGTGACGAGAGAGCAACGATAAAGAGGCGAAATGACCCAACACCATTACCCTGTATTGCATAAAAAAAGACCAGAAAAAAGACAGAAACCCCTAGAGAACAACAAAAGGCAACCAGAGGCCCGAGACCCGCTGGTATGTTATACATGACCAGCACATGCTCAACGGCGAAGCACAATCCGCCGGAAGAGACACTCTGAACACGCCTCTAAGCCCACCTCGGTAGGAATGGAGGTTGACAACAGCGTGTTTGGATCAAGATCCTGGCTTTCTTCTCTTGGGAATTCTCGTCCCGAGAGCGACATTATCGGACAGCAAGGCATCCAGAATGTTGAAGCCAGCGTAATGTTGCAATAAAGCGCATACGCAATCAGAGAACCCAAATTGACACCCAAAGATCTAGTGTCAAGTTCGGGAAGGCCTCGGGCCTAGAATGAATGACGGTTCCTTTTACAGAATCGTGCACTTCGACTTCTTCACCTTCTGCGGCTGAGGTCGGGGGTTCAGGACGGCCCTGTGCGCAAGCGGAAAACAAAACAATCGTCAGCGGGGCGGGGAGTGGCGGCCAAACGAAGATTTTGATAGGCGGGTTTTAAGAAGTCAAACAAAGCAAACAATATCATTCCGTACCTAATGGCCTCGTCGAAGACACTCTTCAGGTTACGCTGGGTCAGGGCGGAGCACTCGAGGTACTTGTGCGCCCTGATCTCCTTGGCGCAGATAAGGGCCTGGTCGTACGAGACAGGCTCCATCCTCTTGGAGCGCAGGCTTTCGAGGGTGCCCTGGTCTTCCCGAAGGTCGAGCTTGGTGCCTACCAGGATGATGGGCACGTTCGGTGCGTGGTGATCGATCTCGGGGTACCACTGTAGGCAGGCGGAGCTCTACGCGTTAGCGCGACATGAAGCTTTTACTAGGGGCTGCCTCGGCGGGACCCGGCGGAAGAGGCTGGCCTGTTTTTGGCAAGGGGGCTGATGGAGAGGTCTGGACTGACCTTGGCCTTGACGTTATCAAACGACGGAGGGCTGACGATGGAGAAGCAGATTAGGAAGACGTCCGTCTGCGGGTACGAAAGCGGCCTCAGGCGGTCGTAATCCTCCTGTCCGGCGGTATCCCAAAGTCCCAGGCTGATGGGCTTGCCGTCGACCATAACACTAGCAGAGTAGTTGTCGAAGCTATTTTTGAAAGAAAGCAGTTAAAAATCGCGGCTCTGTATCGCTGGCGGTTCGCGCCGAGGAGGTCTCTCGAGGGGTACTGACACTGTGGGGATGTATTCGCCGGGGAAGGCGTTTGTCGTGTACGAAATGAGCAGGCATGTCTGTATTTGGGGCACCATGTCAGCAAGGCGGGTTCATTATCGCTGCGTGTCTGTGATTGCTGCCGCGAAGCTGCAACCATCAGCCCTAGGTTTGGGAAAGCCTGGCGAAGCGCAATCGTGGAACTGCGCTTGTATCCAGAGGCGGCGGTCGGGCGACGTGCAACGGATTCAATCGATATGGGACTGCGTGGACTACCGACCTTTCCGACAGCACCGTCACCGGTCACGACACACTGGAGAAGAAAGCGCGATGGTCAGCATCGATGGCCAGAGCTGCTGTGGAACGGACCTGTCCGAGACGTGGTCTTGGAGCGCGCGATCGAGCGCTGGCAAGCGGCCCGAAGGCGTGGCAGAAATGACCGGATGGGGCGACATACCTTGAGAGACTGGACCCCAGGGGCGGCCATTTTTGGGGATGTGAATTTAAAAAAAGGAGGCGGTGGCGCTCGAGACGGGAAGCTGCACTCAAGGCAGGATTACTGATGAGCCGGCAGCGGGTGCGGGCGGTGGCAGCAGCGGGCGGATTGCAAGGCCCCGAGGAGGTGGGAATATGGCTGGAGGCTGGTGGTGCGTGGGCTGTTTTTTTCTTGCTTGTTTTTGGTTCAGGCTCAGAAACGCAGGTTGGGTTGGGTTGGTCGGACTGGGTTTTGCGGTGCAGTGCAGGTACAGTGGGTGCGGTCCCGCGCGTGCGATTCAATCTGGGTTGGCTTGGCTTTGGGG
>PYSQ01000216.1:0-54164 GCA_003049435.1 Nakataea oryzae | reverse complement strand
GAGCTATCCATTACGTTCTGTCACCCGCATGTGACGGCTTTGTTCCTCAAACAGGCAGCTGCGGCCTCTGACGGTAAGAAAGCCGTGGCAGGCACCCGTCCGAACTCTGTATCGAGCCAGCTGATGTGTCTTCTTTTTTTGTACACGGGACGGCTCCTTGGGCGGCTTGCCGCGTCTCCTGTCATGCCCTTGTAGCACCCACCTTGTAGACGCTCTCGCGATCCCCAAATCGTCCTATCGACGTCGTATTAACGTACACCCTATATTACGCTGTCCGAGACTGGCCTTCAGCCCCCTTGGTGTCCTCCCCCGCCTCATTTCCCGTTTTCCGAATCGTACGCAGCAGCCTCGGTCTTTCCCTTTTTTTTCGACGCCTAAGACCAGAAGATCAGCTTGGGCTTCCCGCCCGTCCTCCCGGCGGGGATGAAGCCCATGAAGCTGCTGAGGGTCAGGCGCGGCCGGTACTCCATGCCAATGTCCTCGGCCGGCTCCGGGTCGACGGCCTCGACCTCGTGCATGTTGCGCGAGTTGAACAGCCCCAGCGACCCGACCACGGGCTCGACCACGACCTTGTCGGCCCCCGCGACCACGGCGTGGTCGTAGCCGTAGCTGTTTGGGTCGCGGTGCTTGAGTGCGTCGGGGGTCCATTGGACGTCCCAGATGGTCTGGTTGGGAGGTGGTTGCGTCAGTATTGAGTGCACGCTTGGACAACAAAAAGGAGGAAGAATAAAATGAAGCTACTCACAGTCCGCCCCTTCTTCACCGGCGCCAGGTACAGGTTGAAGACGATCTGGCGCTCGACCGAGTTGATGATCCAGTCCTCGGTCAGGCTGTCGTAGGGCGAAAAGTCGCAGTGCAGGTACGTCGAGTCGTTGAGGCAGCGGTAGATGCCCGAGAAGTAGACCTTGTCGGGCCCCTGCGTCGCCACCTCGACGTCCCAGTCCGGGAACAGCTCGGCGATGCGGTTGAAGACGCGGTACCACGCGTCCAGACCCTTCTCGTCGGCGAGCTTGCGGTGGAAGTCCTTCCACTCGGCGCAGTCCTTGAAGTATTGTGCTTGCTCTGGCAGATGGAGGGTTGGGCAGGTTAGCGCTTGCTGTTCGGTGTTGACGACGGCGGTGTCGAATCTCGGCAAGAGAAAACAGGATACACACCATTGCCGTGCTTCCGGTTGGCAAAGTCCTCCTGTGACTGAGCTTGGTACTCAAACTATAAAACAGCAACGCCGAGAATGTCAGATATGCCTTTGTTGTGCTTCGACGCGCAGAGGATGAAGAACCAGATTACCTGTGCAACGCCGACCTTCCATAGCTGCGGCCCCGTGTTGTGCTTGTAGGGCGTGACTTTGTGGCTGAGCTCCTTCTCGTACTTCTTGCACTCTTCGGGGCTCAGGAAGCCCGGCTCCCTGATTAGCGCGATCTTGCCGTCCAGCAGGTCCAACACGCTCTGCCTCGTGAGCGCGACGGGGTCGGCGTGCTCCCACTTGGCGCTGATGTAGGCGTTCGAGGCCGTGGTGGCGGGCGCCGTCGACGAGCATCCGTCGGCCAGCTTGGTGGCCGCGGGCGGGTGCATGGCCATCATCTTGTCTGGGGGGTCTGGGGATAAACAGCGGAAAGAAAAGAGCAAAGTACGGTATCCGGGGCTGCAATGTGAGGGACGTATAGCGAGATGACAGGTACAACAGCTACAAGAGGTGGGAGTGGGCAAGAGTTACACATGTCGGGTGCGTGTTAGTGGCGCGCGTGTGCTACCATGGCGCTATGTATATGTCTCGTCGCCAGCGATATCGGGATGTGCCGCTCTGCGCTGATGACCTGACGCAGCGCCCTGAGCCCCCTGGTCTCCATCGCAGTCGCGGGTAGCCCTGCCTGGCGCGGAAAAACTTGGAAGATTCACCCCTCGTTTTGGGCAAGTGTTCCTGCCCACGTACCCGTAATTCTGCGTTTCTTATCTCGGTCAGTGGTAACCCTGGGTCACGCCGTACCGAAGGCGCCCTCAGTGGAGCCGGTGTGGCTCTCGCAGTCGCCAGCCTCGTCGGCGGACAGTCCGCCGCTGTGATAGGTAGTCGGTTATGGAAGGGGGGTTCCCAGCACTCCCGAATTTTCTGGACGTTTTGCCGGCAGTCGAACAATTTCCCGGCTCCTCTCCGGGTAGGGCTTCCCCGCCTGGAGCTGCCTGTCTCGGGGGTCGGGTCGGAAGGACCGATAAGGGGGCCCGGGGAGGGACGAGGGAGCGGGCGAGCGAGGTGACATGGCAGCGAATTTGCCGTCGGCTTGTCGTCCGTCGCCGACAGGGACCTGGATAAGTAGGCCGTGCCCACTCACCAGGGGGCCAAAGCTTATTTTGACTTGGGGCCCCTTGGCACCAGCACCCAGGGCCCCCACATCTTGGCTTGGACCTGCTTGCCTTGGAGATGGCCCAACCCCACCGGAGCCACGAAGCTGGCGATCAAGAGAGGGGTCGGGTGGACGGGGTGGGATGTGTTTGTGTCAGGCACCAGGAGACCAGCGGTGAGAGGCCGCTCCCTGTCTAGTTCGAAAGATTTTGATCCAAAGAGGGAAGTTGCACAATGATAAAAAGGCAAAACGTCAATGCCAAGAAATCTCAAGGGACGACAGTTGCTAGAAAATAGAGATCTCTTGGCTTACTGGCAGGCCCCTGGCAGCAACGTGCCACAATTTAGATGGCAGGACGTGTGGATGTGGATGTGGATGTGGATGTGGATAAAAAAAAAATCTTGACTATAACGACGCTTTACCTAAACCGACGGATGAACTTGCGCCGCTTCTGGAGTCTTCTCTTGGACGGCTCCCCTGCTAGCTTTTCTTTTCATTCTCCATTCTGCTTCCCCGCTTGAGCTTTTATGGCTTCCTTCTCGCGCCAGAGGATCTGCGGGGCCATGTAAGACACGACGCGCAACTTGTTTTTGTGCAGCGCACAGCCGATATAGTAGTGGCCATCGCAGCGCTCCGCATAAGTGTGTTTGCCGCTTGGGGATCGTGTCAGTAGAGTAGACCCATGTAGGAACCACGGAAGCGCCGGGTTGCGGGAAAAAAGCTTACTAAATTTCTTGCACAGCCTTTTCGTAATCATCCACGACAGCCGTCTGGTCCGCGGACCGCGAGCTGAAGTATCCCCGTAGACGGGCCAGGAAGTCGGCATCGCTCTTGCAGAACGTCAAGGGTGAGATGTACAGCTTGGGCGCGACTGGCCGCCCCAACCCGACAGTGTAGTAGAAGCCCGGGTTTGCGCGCCCAGGCACATCCGCCGGCAGGACGTCGGGGGCCTCGCCCAGGAATGCGTCCCAGAACGCCAGCACGTCCTCGACTGCCTTGTCGCTGTCCGGCCCGAGCGGCTGTCGTCCGCCGAGGGTCAGGCAGTCCATAAGGTAGGCCGTGGACGTGTGTGGTGCGCGGACGTAGATCTTGATGCGCGCTCCGTCTTCGGGGGCTTTGCAGTCGATGCCGACGATGCCCGTCTCGAAGCCATACTTTTCCGTGCCCTCGGCCAGGAAGTCGAGCAGCGGCTCTGCGTTGAGCGACTGGTACTGCGGCAGGCTGCGGATGGCCTGCGCGACCATTTCGAGGTTCGTAAGGCCCAGCTCGGCGGCCTTGAGGCCCGGGTAGACGTACACCTTGACTACCGGCCCCGTCGGCTCCAGGTCGCGCGCGACGAAGCAGCCAGCCAGGGGCGTCGTTTCCTCGATGAAGCCGTCGGCAGTCTTTTTGCGTACAATGTCGTCCTGTGGCAGCATCTGGCGGGCAAAGTGGTCGTAGAAGGTGGTGTCGAGCCCGCTCACAAGGCCGTACGTCTCCAGCTTCTTCATCCAGAGGTCCGTCGCGTGCCTGTTCAGGGGGTCGAGTGGCGTGCCGGCGTCGGGTCCGATGCACTCAAAGGCATAGCGCACCGTGCCCTTGGCCGACCATTCCCAGCTGAAGTCCATGGGCGTGCAGTCTGGTGTTGCTGGGCTTTTCCATCGCGCCACCTCGCCCGTGGATGGGTCCGGGGCCGGGCCGAGTTCAGGGGCGACGAAGAGGGCGAAGAAGGTCAGTTCGGCGATCTGCTTGTCCGGCGGGTAGTGGGCTGCCTCGAGCAGGCGGGCAAAGACACGACCGGCACGCTGCCACCAGTACTGCGCGTCGGCCGATCGCAACGAGATGATGTTGTTGACCAGCTCCCATGGTGTCTGGGCGGAGTTGTGTACGGCGACTGCGCCGTTGGGCTGTGGAGACGCGACGGCCCGTTCGGTCTCAGCGGTGGCCATGGTGTGAATGTCGACGTGTGCAGTGGTGAAGGTGTCTTGGTGACGAGGCGACTGTCGACGTGGTGTCTTGACTGGCGCAATAAATGGTGGCCTCGCCTCTCCGCCTCCGCGATCAGATCCCCTCGTCGCTTGTGTTGTTTCTTCAGCCAAGATACCGGGCTTCCAAGGACATATGCAGCCGGGATATCGCAAGGGGTAGCCCCGCTAGCAAGGTATGTCTTCCCGATAGCATGCGCCCTGCTGTCCCCGACTCGCGCACGACGACGAGGGCGGGGACGTACGGGGCTCCAACGACTAGGGCTGCGCGATAAGTCCCCAGGACAAGCGACATGCCGGCTGGGAGGGCACATGTGACGGCGGAGGCTTAGGTGTGTCGAGCGTAATTACGTACACAGCAAGACAGCCAATATGCGCGTTCGTGGGAGGCTGAGACGAGCTTTCCCCGGCCTGTCTGCAGAAGGCTGAGTGTTGCAACAAACAAACAAGGAATACGTGCGCAGTTGCCCCGAAGACTCGATCGTGTCGGGCAACCCGCATCCCAAGTGGCTAGAAATAGCAGACGTTGTCGGCCGCGCGCGAACCAAGAGGGAATGGGGTGTCCTTTCCGGGACAGGGGAACGGATCCCGGCCTGGAAGCTGGCCAGCACGGGCTGGTTGTCTGCCGCTCGAGTCGACACGGCGACGTAACAGTCGAAAGGCGAGGATCTCTCCTCAGACGGACACGGGGAACCCGACCGCTGGCCTCGGACGAGCGAGACCGTTCGTAATGTGGGCGCCGCTCGGCCTCGCCGCCGATATCCGCGGTGCTCTCTCCTCTCCCTAGCATTGCCTGGCTCCTCTTTCAAGGACGGCGAGAGTGACGAGCAGGGTCATGTTGGCTGTTGACTCCCCAGAACGCGGCAGTCCGGCGAGGGGCTGCAACGGCAGCGCTCATTTCCGCGTCATCAAGGCGACCGGAGGCGCAGCAATGGCCGACGGGAGAAAGGAGGAGGGGCGACAAAAGAAAAGAAGCGGTAACGCGACAAGCCTTTCCCAGGTTTTTCTTTTTCTTGTCCTGGCACGTCCTTACCCCTCCTCTAGCGCGGGGAAATGCGAGCACTTATCACACACCGTTGGCGCGACAGAAAACAAAGCAATAGAGGCGGGGTCGGGCTCGACAGCAAGAAAGGAAGGCGCGCGGGTGCTGGGGAAGGAGCTGGCCGTCGTGTTGCTGCTGCCGGACGTGGTGGTGCTGCGCTGCCGGGTTACCTAAGCATTCGGGGGTTTTTTTGCCCAAACGCCAAAACGCTCAAAGGTCCTAGGAGGCGCAGCGGCCCTGGCGGAGCGGGTGCCTGCATCGCTAATCCGTCCGTCACCGCCTTGGTGAGCTTCGGTTTTGGTTTGACGTTGGCGCCAAGGCCAGCGGTCGACGTTACGGGCCCAGAACCAACCAGTCTGCGCCTCGCGCCTCGCCTAGCGTTTTTCTTTCCGCCCTACATGCGTCGCGGCGCACAGATGCAGGCGGACAAGTGCTTGCACATGGCCGCACGTGCACGGCCTGCGTGCGTCTTTGGGCGATGGCGTGTGGCGATCGCCCTGCTCGCATTGGACCGCCCGCCAGCGCATCTGGAGACGCGCACGTCGGCGGCCGCATGCAGGGTGCTGGCACACGCAGCAGGACGGCAATTATTCGCCCAAGACGCTCCACGCAGGCATTTTGGGCCTCGGGGTTGCTTTTGGCAGGTTGCTGACATGGCCACGACTCCACGCCGCCCTACTGGTTGGGCCGTCACGGCCGCCTCAAAGAGCCCACTCTGCCGCGCCAGCTGTGGCAGGGCCTGATTGGTCTCTCGGAATAGCGTCGAATGGTCCGCGCCTGGAGAAAATCGAGGGTACAAAGCAAGATGCTTTTCCGAATTTTTTTCCTGTGTGCCCTTCGCCTCGAGCAGACCGCCACAGCTCGCCGCCGCTCCAAACCACCCTTCCCAAGACACACGGCCTGCCTGCGATCAAGCTGATGTTTGGCTCCGTCTCGCAAATCACACGCATCATGGGAAACGTAAGTCCTGTCCCCCCCCTCGCCTGCTCCACGGTCTGTTTCTTGGCTTCATGAGGGAGTCCCGGTTTGACACTGGGAGACTAGTGTTGCTCACTTCCTTCACGCAACGGGCAGACGCAAAGTTCTGACCTTGGCCGCACGGTGGCATCTCGGACCCAGGTTGTCGAGACAAGACAACTCCGGCCCAAGGCGCCCATGCCTGCGCCAAGAGTCGAGTCCCTGCTGAAGGCGCCCGCCCGCAGTGAGCTCGTCCTCGTGTCCGAGCGCGACTCGGTCAAGGACAGCAGCTCCGTCCGCGGAGCCGAAGGTCCCGGGTCTTACGACCCCGAGGTCGACGGCGTCCTGGTGGTTGCGGGCGACGCCGCCAGCGCGTTCGAGACTGGTGGTGATGACGCTCCCGACGCCGAGTCCACACCTGCTGCTCTTCCCACACTCCCAGCGACGCTGGCAGCGGCGGAAGAGCAGCAGGAGCAGCAAGAGGAACAGCCAAGCTCCGACGGCAGCAAGAAGAATGGCGAGAACATTACCGAGTCGCACTCGATCCCCCACCAGCCCCCGACCGCAAGCCCGGGGATACACATCAAGCTGGAGTACGAGAGCATCACGATCAACGGCGAGAACAACGTCGTCATGGGCTTCAGCAGCGACTTCCTGACCCAGGCCCAGAAGCATCCGACGGGCGTCACGTTTGAGGTCAAGTGCGGGCCCATAAACATCGCATCGTCTTCGAGGAATATCAAGGTCGGACACTGCGTGAACTGAGAGGGAAAGTTGTGAGGGATTGTCATTGGTGAAAATTGGTGTGCTTGTACATATAGAAGGCAACATTCACGGCTGCATTTTCCTTTGTCAGGGGTCATGTCACGAGTTATGATATCCAGATTGGGACATATCGGTAGCGGGGAAAGCATTGGGATGACACAAATTTGAACACTTATTGGTTTGCTTCGATGGAAAAAGCAGAGCATGGCTACTGCCAACCCAGCTAGGCGGTTGAGGCGCAACAGCGTGACTGGCCAGCAACACACGCCCTCTCCGTCCATGCGCTACTTCTCGGCGGGCCTGCGCGCCACGACGACGTGCAGCCTGCAGACGGTGTGCCTGATGGTGCGGACAAACGTCTCGTCGTAGCCCTTTTTCATCTGGGCGAGCACCTCTGCGCCGCGCCGCGCCTCGGAGTGCCGGACCACGCAGCCCCAAAAGGTGTCGACGACGGTGCCCCAGTACTCGTCGTCCTCCCAGCTGCCCTCGAGCGCGGGCGGCCCACCGTGCGGAATGTCGTAGACGTCGGCGGCGACGACCTCGGCCCCCGCGGCGGGCAGCAGGCGGGCAGCCAGGTCGCGGCCGACGCGCAAGTCCAGCCCCAGCGCGACCGTGTCCTCCATCCACTTGCGGTGCCAGTCCCAGCCGGGCCCCAGCTCGTCGCCGTACCCTCGCCCATCGCCGCCGTCCGCGGGCCAGGCCGGGCCGGCGCGAACCATGGAGTCGTACTCGTGGAACTCGCACACGCCCGACCCCGGCGTCAGCAGCGGCACCACCACGTCGCGCAGGTGCGCGGGCCAGTCGACGATGCCCAGGATCACGAGCCGCTGGAAGACGTAGTCGAAGGAACCAGCCTGCAGGTCGCCGGACGCGAGCAGGTCGGCGACGCGGCCGCGCAGGTACGTCACGTTGGGCAGCTGGCCGTGGCGCGAGGTCGGGACGGGCGACATGTCGACGCCGACGACGCGGGCGGACGGGAACAGGCGGCCCAGCTGCGCCGTGAAGACGCCCGTGCCGCAGCCCAGGTCGAGGATGCGGCGCGGGGCGGCCGGGAAGGAGGGCAGGAGCGGCGCGTGGAAGACCTTGCCGCCCATCAGGTCGGCGAAGGCGCGGTGCTGGGCGTCGAGGCGCTCATGTTCGGGGGTGCTGGGGGTGGCGTGCGGCGGTGGCGGTGAAGTTAGTCTCTTGATGTGGTGGGTGGTGGTGCAGTAAAACTCCTGATGTGGTGAGTGGCGGGTGGTGATGGTGGTAAAGTGGTGGTGGTGGTGAGCGGTGGTGGTGGTGGGTGGTGTGGGGCATGCAAGACGGGAGGGGCCGCAGGGAGCGAGGTGTGGTGAGTGGCACGCAGCAGGGCAGGGCAGGGAGTGTGTGTGTGTGTGTGTGTGTGTGTCTTACTCATTCGGAAGCGAGTATGGACCACTGGGGTCGGCAAAGCTGCGGGTGGGAGCGGTGGCCGCCATGGCTACGTGGTGCAACGAGCGGTCGGAAATGCCTCGCCTGGGATGCAAAAGAAGGGATTACGCTGGCACGATGGCAGCCTCGGGCTCTTGCAGGAATCTCCCCAGCACGCGAGGGTAAATAAGGGAAATCCAGGGTCGGGCGGCACCGCGTGAGAAAGCAAGCACCGTCGGAGGAGACCGCTTGAAGCCGATCGACTATTCCTACCCTACGTGTTCGGAGCAGAGAAGCAGACGCGCCGAACGGCACCCAGGGAGCATTTCCATGCAGTCTGAGAGGCCCTGACCACCGAAAAAAAACCACCGACGCCGTATCTTAGAGTTCAACCTTTGCCCGTCCTGCCAATCGGGGCCGTCTTCCCCCGCCTCTCTCTTCCTCGCCTCCCTAGGCTGTCCCTGCCCGCCTGACCCGGCAGACCATCGGCCCCTTGGTCCACAGTGTGTACACGACCTGGTCCGCCATCCAGTCCTCGGACCCCTTGGCCAGCTCAAAGTCAAAGTGCAGCATCAGCGTGGCGAGCAGCAGCCGGCCCTCGTGCCAGGCGAGGTACTTGCCCAGGCAGTTGCGCGGCCCGACGCTGAAGGGTTCGACCGCCGCCAGCTCGTCGCCCGCGTACTCGGGGTCGCCCAGCCAGCGCTCCGGGTGGTACTCGTGCGGGCTCTTGAAGTGCTTGTCGGACAGGTTGTTTGCGCACCCGTGCATGCCGATGGTGACGTCGCCGGGGATCCAGGTGCCCAGGACGGGGACGCCGCCGGGCGGGGTGCGGCGGAGGAGTGCGCAGGGGATCTTTGTGGGGGGTTTTTTCCCCGTCCTTGTTAACCAGGTGTGACGGCAGGAAAGGGGGGCCAGGAATGCAGGTTGGTCAACATACAGGCGGGTATATGCGGAACGTCTCCTGGAGGCATGCGTTCATGACCTTGAGAGCTATGAGCCGCTCAAGCGACATCTCGTGGACGCTCGAAAAGGCGGCCCGGACCTCCTTTTGCACCTTGTCCATCCACTCGGGGTGCTTGATGAGGTAGTACAGAGTGCCGGAAAGCCAGGTGCTGGTCTGCGTTGCTTTAGCGCTGATATTCCCACCTCGCGGCCGTCTATCCTCGGCTTCAACGACGCAGCAAAAAAGACTCACCGTCTCGGTGCCGGCCAGCATGAAGATGGTGGCGTTGTTGTACTGCTCCTGGCGCGCCAGCTGGCCGCCCTGCTTCTCCGAGTTGGCGAGGATGCGCGACCAAAAGTCGGGCCGCTCGGGCGTGCGCGAGAGGCGGCGGTCGACGCGGTCGCGGCAGTACTTCATGTGTTTCCAGTGGATCCGGCGCGCGATCTTGTTGTCGAGGATGGTGTTGGCCAGGACGCGGCCCAGGGCGAAGTGGCGCGCGATGCGCAGCCACGCGTCCAGCCGGATGCCGTCCACCACGGCCACCAGCCACGGGTTGAAGTGGCCGTCCTTGAGCACCCCGAGGCTCTCGCCAAAGGTCAGCTCGGCCATGAGGTCAAAGGACACGCACTGCAGCATCTTGTTGACGTCGAGCACGGCCTCGGCCGCGTCCCCGATCTTGTCCTCGAGCGAGTCGCGCATGTTGACGGCCCAGCACCGCATCAGCGGCTCCTGCTCGCGCAGGGCCGCGTCGCTAAAGGCGTGCGAGAGGATGCGCCGGTGCCGGCTGTGCGCGGCGTCGCCGATCGAGTTGACGTGGTCGGCCGTGATGACGGGCCCAAAGTACATGATGGGGTCCTTGGCCAGCTTGGGCTGCCCGGGCTTCCGGAACCCGTAGAGCTCGGCCCAGCCGCGCGCCCCCGACGCCACCGACAGCTCGCGCGGCGCCACCTGCACCACGTCGCCGTACTTTGCGTGCAGCGCCGGGATGGCCTCCATCTCGCGGCCCCGGCACTGCACCCACGCGTGCGGGATGCCCGACATCTTGTTCCATATCGGCCCCGGGAACCCGCTCATGGGGCCCCAGTAGACGTCATAGACGAGGTACAGGGTGTAGGCCAAGAGGCTGAGGACGACGAGGGCTGCGATGCTGAGCCCCGACGGGTCTCTGGCGGTTAGCCCGGCCAGGATGCCATCTTGGGACGTCGAGCTGACGTTGAGCATGACTGATTATTGCTATGGTCTGTCTCGTGTCAATGGCCAGGTCAGGCAACACCGGCTAGAAGGTTCTGTGTATTGTAGATGGGGGTGTTTTCGAAAGAGGGAGCAACGACTGCAGCGGCTGATATGGCAGACACCGGGTTTGCAACAGAGCTCCGTCCAGTCCTGACACGGTGCAGAGCTACGAACCTCAAAGCTTCCACGAAGCTTCCACGCCGGTTTCGTCTTGAGCACACAAAGTCTCTCATTGTAGGCCGAACGGGAAGGCCTGAATATAGGCTGTGCAGGGGTGTGATTCTGGTAGTCAGCGCCATTTTGGTTCGGCCCATTTCTTCTGGGACCGACGGGTCGGCAGGGCAAGAATGTCGGCGACTTCGACGGGCAAAGCAAATATCTCCTATTCGGAATACACGCTAGAATTCACGATAGAAGCCCTCCCGGGCTGCAGAAAATCGCATCCAATACACATCAAGGCCAGGGAGAGCCTTGTTCGATTACAGACTACAGTGGTGCTAGACTGGCTGAATCTCCTCGCCGGGGCAGCTGTTCGACGTCCAACCGAGACATGGAGACTTATTTCTGGTAGTAGGTAGTCTTCAGCCCTCCCACAACGGGCACATCGGTCCGCCCGCCTTCCTCGGCCTCCTGCAGATCCTCCTTGACCCGGGCCTTGACCCACTCGCCCGCCGTGATGCCCCTTGCCCGGTCGCCGTCCTTGTCGAGCAGCCCCAGCCTCCGCAGCAAGGGGCTGTCGAGCGTGCCCAGCTCCAGGTTGTGGGCCGGGCGCACAAAGTACAGCAGGCCCAGGCGGTCCTGGTGGCACTGGTCGGGGGGCGGCATGGCGACGCGGTGCACGCTGCTCCGGAGGTAGCCGGCGGACCAGAACTGCAGCGCATCGGCGATGTTGACCGTGATGGAGGCCGGGTAGGGCTTGACCCACTTCCACGACCCGTCCTGCATCCGGATCTGCAGCCCCGCGATGGGCTGCCGGAACAGCAGGCTGATGGTGCCAAAGTCGGTGTGGCCGCCCGCGTACACGTTGCCGAACTTTGCGTTCTCGTCGGCCGGTCGCGCGTGGTAGAGCATGTAGCGCAGGTGGCACTGGCTCACGTCGTCCCACGAGTGGCCGCGCGCAAACGTGTCCTCGGGCATCTCGAGCACGATGGCGATGAGCACCAGCAGTTTGCGCACCACCTCGTCGACGATGTGGCGCTGGAACCGCTCGATCTTGGCGCGGTGGCGGCGGATGACCCCCGGCTGCGACCGCTCCAGCTTGCCGTTGAGCTTGAACAGGTTGTAGAACTCGACGTTGTCGCGCAGGCCCGGGAACTGCTCGCGCGTGCCCCGCGGCCGGTACCCGTTGTAGCACCCGTCGGATATGTCGGCCAGGTGCTCCATCTTGTCCTCGAGCGGCAGCTCGAAGAGCGCCTTGCCGATGGCGAACTGCTCGTCCACCACGTCCTGCTCGAGGCCGTAGTTGATGACGTAGAAGAAGCCGAGCTGGTGCACCGCGTCGCGGAGCTGTGTGGCCAGCCGCTGCTTGCCGCCGGGCGCGTCAAACTGCGACAGGTCTAGCGTCACAAACTCGGCCCAGTCCACTGGCACATGTCCCGTCAGCAACCGTGGCAGGCGGAGCAGTTTTCGGCGCTGCGGCGGCCAACTCACACTCGTATTTTGTTTCTGCAGGCTGCTGGTACTTGGGGAGCGCAGCCGTCTCCGTGGCAGTCTCAACCTGGGTCGCCATCTTCAACCATGCATGTGCTTTGCTAGCGCCTACAGGACATAGTTTCTGCAACGCATCTCGCCGTGTCAGTTCGGCAAAGCAGAGCTATGGTTTTCTAGATTGTTTGGAGTCCGGGACCCCCTGCCGGTGCGGCAATTCTCGTCTGCTACTCACCACGGCACCTACCTAGCTTTGACCATAGTTCGGGGGGTTCTTTCGGAGGGTTTCTGCTCGGCGCTCCCACCATTCGGTGGGTTTCGGCGCCCCGAGCCCAAACCTGATATGGCTCGAGCCAGTGCCCAGATTACCTTCGCCCCCAGCAGCGCTGTCGAATTAATCAATGATAGTCCGGCGCCAAGGCTATCGGATGATGCAGACCAGGCACTGAACCAGTCCAAGACAACGAACACATCATCAGTCTGACACCTTGTAGCACCTGGGCCTGTGGGAAAAACAGACAAACTTCTATCATTGTACCACTTTTATCATGCCGCAGCCCACCAAAGCCCTCCTGTGCCTGCACGGCACCGGCTCCACGGCACGCATATTTCGCCTGCAGCTCGCCAAGATCCGCCTCTTGCTCAAGGACGAGTTCGAGTTCGTCTTCATGGACGCCCCCTTCCCCGCCCCTCCGGGGCCCGGCATGCTCCCGGCCTTTGAGGGCGCGGGCCCCTTCCAGGGCTGGTTCAACCCGACGGCCGCCGCCCCGGCCGGCCCCGTCATCGACGGCCGCCTCGAGGTCATCAACGCCGCCGTGCGCCGCGCCGCCTCGGACTGGGCCGCCGCGCGCCCCCAGTGCCCCATCGTCGGCCTGCTCGCTTTCTCCGAGGGCGCCCTGGTCGCCAGCCTGCTGCTGTGGCAGCAGCAGATGGGCATGGCGCCCTGGCTGCCCCCGCTGCGCTTCGCCGCCCTCATCTGCTGCTTCTTCCCCGACGAGGCCGGCGCCCACATGCGCGAGCGCTCTCCCAGGGACCAGGGCCACATCCGTGTGCCCACCCTGCACGTCCACGGCCGCCGCGACTTTTGCCTCGCCCGCGCCAGGAAGCTGGTCCAGGACCACTGCCGCCCGGGCTTCACCCGTGTCATCGAGTTCGAGGGAGGCCACCAGGTGCCCAACCGGCCTCAGGACTGCAGTGAGGTGACGAGACACATCTTGAAGCTGGCTCAGGCTGTCGGTGCTTGAGCAGAGGGGGCCTCCCGCTGATTTGCATGTTAGAGCGTAGGGATTGGAGTTTAGGCGCCCAAGCTTGGTTGATATCATATTTGGAATAGAAGTCTTGGGTTCGTAACTTGCCCGTCGGGATCTGAACAATATCATTGAATATGGTAGATCCAGAGAATAGAATATTTACATCGTCTTCTCGCATTGAATAGGAAATTTTTGATTTCCAGAAACCCTACCAATTATCAGGAGACTCCTTGACATCAAACTAGTCTCTACTCCTAAACGCCATGAACTCCCTCTGGCCCGTCCGCAAATTCACCTTATCCTACAGCCCTGGTCCAATGCCGCAGTGGCCAGTATCTCCATGTACTCTCTCATGACAACGTCAACATCCCCGGCCCCGTAGACGCTCGTGTTCAGCTTCACCGTCACCAACGGCTTCTTGGCCGGGTCGTCCGACATCTCGAGTGTGATCTCGTGCGGCGTGCCCGCCCGATCCGCCAGGACACCCTCCATAGTGGCCTCGCCGAGCATGCCGCTCTCTGCCTGGCCAGACTTATAGTCGAACACGGCCCGGAAAAGCGGCTCTCCGTCGCGAAGTCCGAGGCGCTTCGTGATCAAGTGTGTGGGCACCCTCGAATGCTTCAGCGCCGCCCGCATCAGGTCCTTGGTCTTGCTCAGAGCGGCGAAAAAGGTATCGTCGCTTCCGCTGCTAGACGAGAACCGCACCGGCAGCATGTTGACGTACGGCCCAAAGGTCGACAGATCGTCAAGGTCTGGCCGGTTAGGGTCCGCCACCCCAACCACCACATCCTCTGCCGCCTGGCCACCCAGCCGCGCGAGAAGCCACTGGAACGCCGTCAGGTAGAACTGCATCGGCGTAACCTTGGTCCGCCGGCTGGCCTCTTTGATCTTTGCAGCGACCGCGGCCGTCACCCGCATCTTGCTAGTATGCTGTTTCCAAATGGTCACTGGCAACCGCTTTGCGCAAGGATCTGCTCGCGTGGCCTGCGGAAGCGCCAGCACCGGTAGAGTTGGGGCCGGCGGCTCATGCATCGAGGCCCAGTATGCCAGATCGTCGTCCATGCCGCCGCGCTCGTACAAGGTGCGTTGGCGGATCGCAAAGTCGTGGTACTGCGGGGCAGGGGGGAGTGAGCTGGCATCGCCGGCACCATAAATATGCGAAAGCTCAATGAAGAGGCGCTCATATGTCCACCCATCCATGACCAGGGGGTTGTAGGCAACAATGACGATGTGCTCGTCAGCGGCCCAGTAAAAGTCGACAAGCCTGAGCGTGTCGCCCGAGCCGATGTCGTACTGACTGCTGTTGACATTGGCAAACCCTCGCTCCGCTGCCGCGCGGTCGGCCACGGGCACGGCCTCAAATCGCACCTTTGGTTCGTCCATGATGATCTGCGTTGGGGCACCACAACTGTCTGGGTCGTCCAGGAACCGGGTGCGGAAGATTGAATGTCGCTGTAGCAGGGTGTTGAAGGCACTCTCGAGTCGGGGCACGTCCATGTTTCCCTTCATGTACATCCCGATGGTCGAATTGAATGCAGTGTTGTCCGGAATGCGTTTCTGCAGATTCCACCAGTTCTCCTGGGTGAGCGACATGGGCACCTTGCGATGAGTAGATTCCAGCCTTCCGTTGGTTACGAGAGTATTGCTTCCATTGACGCCATTCGCAGCGTGGGCTGGCTCTGGCTTGGCGCCGTTTGCTTGCCCAGACCCAGACTCTACGCCGCCTTGGACCTCTGCAACCAAAGGTATGGCGGTTGGTAGTAAACGTCCGGTGGCTTCTTCGGCAAGATCATTGATTGACGCGCCTCCCAGGATTTTGAGCAGGGGGAGGTCGAGGTGTAGGTTTTTAGAAAACCTAAGCTCCCTGTTAGAAACCAGATAGTAGAAAGATTGCGAAGTAGAGTACTCACCAGGTCCCAATGGTGACCGCGCTGAGAGAGTCCACTCCTTGGTCGATGAGTGGAACATCAAGATTGACGCTGTCCTCTTGGGGAATTTGCAGTGTTGATCGTAGCTTTTCCGCCAGCCCGTCTGAAGGCATCAAATCAGTGTCAGCGAAACTCGAAATAGTATGCACGAATGTGCGCGCAACTGTCAGACGTACCAGTGATGATCTGCCTGATCTCATCCATGGTGGTTGCCTTCTGCAGACTCTCCTTGACTGACATGAGCGCGCTTCCCGATGCCCCCGTCCTGCCCCTCTTCTCGGCAAGGATGAAGTGCCCAAGGCGGGGGTCGTTAAAGTGAGGGATCAGCGCCTTGATCTCTGGGTCGAGGTAGCGCATGCCCGTCAGGACTTCGGCGTCGCCACCGCGCTCCGTGTGGCCAGGCCGACCGGCGACGATGGACTCGGCGAATAGCGCGTGTAGCTCCGTCTCCGAGACTTTGCCAAACTTGTAGCTGATGCTCTCATACTCCTCGTCGCGGCCTGCACGCACGATGTAGCCGACTCCCCAGATGGCGCCCATGTCCATAGTTGAGCCGGCCAGGCCGCGGGATCTCCGCTGCTGCGTGATTGCGTGTGTGTATGCGTTGGCTGCGCCGTATGCGCTCTGTCCCGGATTTCCGCATACCATGATGAAAGAGGAGCACATGATGAAGAACTCGAGTGGGTTTTGCGACTCGTCGATGCGCTCGTTCAGAAGCTTAGAGCCCCGAACCTTGGCTGCTAGGACAGCTTGCATTTGCCAGAGCTCCATGTTCTCCAGCATAGAGTCTTGGAGGCTGCGATGGTGTTAGAGAAGAAGCGGCAGGGGATAGCAGAGAATGGGGGATTAGAGGAGTGACAAGTCAACTTACACAAGTGGGCCAAATGCCACTCCTCCCAGCGCAGGCATCTCAGAATTGATTCGGGCCAGCCCCTCGTCAACGGATTTCTCGTCCGAGACGTCCCTGAAGTTGAAGTCGTCAGCTACGCCCAGATCCTCGAAATGACAGAATGAAATTCGCGGGCAACGGCGGCACGATAGAGCCCTGGCCATGAATGGCCAAATGGTAGACTGGAGCACTTACATAGGAAGGACCATGACACAACCCCCAAGCTTCTCCATCTCGTCGATCCATCGCTGCTCGACGCTCGGACGACGGCTGGACAGCACAACGTATCTCGCACCATGACCAAGCATCCAGCGACAGATGGAGCGACCTAGGTCGCCTGTCAGGCCAATAAGCAGGTACGCGCGATCCGGGGAGAAGAGTCTGCCCGAATCGATGGGGGCTACGCGTGCCGAAACCACATCGTTCGTATGCCAGTCCGCCACGGCCGAAAGCTCGATGGGACGCTGCAGAGACACGAATTCTTGGGCAGGTGTTGCCGGGATAACCGAGGTCTCTGCACCGCCGTTGATAGATGGCTGATGACTGGATGTGGCAGAGGCTTCGCCGACAGCCTCGTTCAGCATATCCCACACCATGCCGTCGCCCAGCTCGGTCCACGCCGCTGCCGAAAGCCGGGCAACATAATCGAGAGGGAAGACTGGGCAGCCTGCTCTGGCAAAGTGGCTAGCTAGCGTGCTTGCTAGGTTCACGGGGCTGTTGGCCTGGACCGACATGTCGTAGAAGGCGCTCACTGAGTCACCCGCCATCGGAAGAGCTGCGGATAGCTGGCTTTGCGTGACCCGGTCATGCAGCTTTACCCACGAAATCCCGGGCCGCAGTTGCACGGAACGAGCTTGCGTGGAAACAAAAGTCACATGGACTCTCTGCTTGGCGGCACGGAGGGATATTCTGGAGGCAAATGGTGTCGGGGCTGCGTACACCACAATGTGAGCACCAGACGTTGCGCTATCCAAAAGTGTCTGAGCAAGCAAGTCGGCGGCGACGAGGAGCAGGAAGCCCGGGCTGCTATACTTGGACTGCTGTGATAGGTTCACAACACGGCTGCGCGGTACTTCGATCAAAGAGCCATTCTCCTGGGCCAGGGCCAGGACCCTGGTAGCAGAACCGCTCTTGGCCGCCGTTTTCCCCAGGACAAGGTGGAAGTATCCAAGTCGGCCGACGCGTATTGCTCTGACGAGGGAGTGGCCGACTCGGACCGTGACAGACGCAGATGCGTCTCTATGCCTCGAGGGCGCATAAGACTCGTTGGACTGCAGGTATACCGTCCTGCCTGGATCAGAGTGACGCATGAAAACAGGCTCCTGGCTCGGCTTGCGGTCTTCTAATATCTCTCGGCGGTGCGAGTTCAGCCGGTCGTTCATTTTCTTGTCCGGCTTCAGACGCGGAATCAGCATGCGTCCAGCGACATTCTTGTCGCCCTCTCCCGGTGCATAGTAGAGCTCCGGTTCAACCGTCCAGAGTATCCCAGACTCATGCCAGTCAAAGCCCTCCTCTAGCCGGAGGAGGTGCTCGCAAAGCTCGCGAGGGTCGAGTCGATCCAGCAAGCGTCCCGCAACGAGGACCTGCATGGCCATGTTGGCGTATTCGACGCGGAGCGTCCGTAGGAGTCCTATGGTCATGGCCTGATAAGGGTCCGTCTCCCAGGCGTCCTCTAGCACCCATAGCATATGTCGCGCCGCGTTGCAGATCCCCTTGATGGACTCGAACCGTGCTTGGTCCAGCTTGGCAAACAGTGGGTCGTCTATCTCCGAGAGAACCAAAAAGGTGGGCTTCGTTTCCATTGTCCCTAGCGAGGCGATGTCCTGTAGGCGTGGGATGACGGAGACTTGATGACCAGCGAGATGTCTCTGAACTTCCTCAACTAGTCGTTTTGTTTTTTTCGAGAGCCCGCCAACAATTACAACTGGTGCCTGCTTGGAGTGGATGGACTTGGACAGTGGCTGGACCAGGCGCATCGTCTTGTCGTTGACAGCCTGTGCTCGGAAAACGGAGGTCGGAAAGATGTGACCCTCGTCATCCTCGAAGCGGCTCTCGACACTGCCGAAGCCGCTCTTCTTCAAGATTTCGTCCCAGGCCTGAATTCCGACATATGGTTGCAGACTTCGCCCCTCGTCAACACCCGCCCACCAGTCCGCGAAAAGGCCAAAGATGAAGCCGACGCGCGAGTGTTGGTTGTTAGTGAGCTCGACAAGAATGACGTGGCCGCCGGGTTTGAGCAGGCTCCGCACATTTTTCATTGTCTCCTGCAGCTTGGGTGTGGCGTGCAGAACGTTGAAGGCGATAACCACGTCGTATGCGTGCTTCGAAAACCCTTGGTCCTGGGGAGATCTTCGAGCATCCAGCGTGCGGAATTCCATGCGATCCTCGAATGCCAGGAACCTGTCGTGCGCCTTTTCAAAGAAGCTAGCGGATATGTCGGTGTAGGTGAAGCTATTAAACGCAGGGGAATTATCGTTAAGTACGTAGCGCGTCGCGCCTCCAGTGCCAGCACCTAATACAACAGAGTCAGCAGGAACGGGTTTACAGGTGGCAGAGGAGACAGGTAGGAATCCGTGTGGCCTACCTATCTCAAGAATATCCATTCGCTGGAAGCGATGTGCAATGGGTCGGAGAGCATCTTGCATATAGTAGTATGCCGGCCCGAAGCCAGTCGCGTACAGCTCGGTAAGCAACCCGTCGTGATCCATAAGATCGAAGGCATTTCTGTCGTTGAAGAAGATGTCTTGGAGGCTCTCGCCAACGCGCTGAATCAGGCGCACATGACAATTCTCGCCCCATCTAGAATTTTGGATGTCATATGGTCAGCACTGTCAGAGGTTCCTGTCTATACGTGATCAGATGGGATGTACGTACTCCTCAACCAGCCTTGCAATATCGATACTGCTGTCCCTTTCCCACGTCGGTTGATAGAAGAGGCTTTGCCCTGTCTTGGCCAGCTCGATGACATGCTCGAACCAGCTCACCTGATATTCGTAATGCTCAACCAAACCACACCTATCCGCGGCGGTAAGTCCGCGCAGGAACTTGGTGATGTAAAAGTACACCATGCGCTCCATCACGGCCGCGACGTCTCTGTCGTAGTCCTTGGCCGCCCTCTCAGGCTTGTTGAGAAGCATGTCGGGCTCCAGAACGTCCCACTCCCACTTCATGAACATGTCGTGGTCGTTGGCGGCTGTGGCAGCCGAGGCGCTCTTGGTCGTGATGTTCTCAACCCGGAGCACGACATCCCCAGAGCTGTTGGCATTCGGGACGATAACCTCGATGTCTCCGCACACTGCAGCGGCGCCCGCGCGGCCCACTTCTCCGAATGCGTGGTAGTTCAGTTCCGCCAGCCGTGAGGCCGTAGCGCAGAGCTGCGGGCTGATGGCGATTCGCCCAATCGAAGTAGGCACCAGGAGCGAGCGCATGAGTCCATCGCCAGGCGCAGAGACAGCACCGATCAGAGACTGGAAGGCAACGTCCAGCACCGCGGGATGCAGCAACAGCTGTTGTTCCTCGCTATTGTCCTTGAGAGGGGGCACAACGATGGTTCCACACGCGTGAAAGTCGGCGCGCCGAATGGAGGTCAGGCCACGGAACTCGCGCTTATACCCATACCCAACTGCGGATAGTTCTTTGTAGAAGGTATCGACGCTGATAGGAGTCAGGTGCGGGGGCTCTTCCAAAGGAGGTGGAAGGGCGCCGTGCGATGAAATCGGGCCACATGTGACAATGACCCGGCCGCTGGTGGAGGCTGATAGAGCTGTCTCTCGAGCAAGACAACAATCGATGCGGAAGGATGCGGTAAGGTAGTCGGAGCCGCTGGGGGCCGGTTCTACATCCAGAGACAGGCTGAGTTCAACCAGACTGTTCTCGTCATCAAACGTGACAGCCTTGAAGATCTGCACGTCCAGGACCTCGACGAGCTGCACATCAACGCGGCCGCCCGTCGCATGTATGGCTGCCTCGACTGCCATAATTACGTAGCCTGCCCCCGGGAATACGGTTTGCCCTTGAAGCTGATGGCTGTCGAGCCAGGATATGTCGCGTGGCCTGATGAAATTGTGCCACCGCAGTGCTGTCAGCGTGCTCATGGGTGATAGTTTGCCCAAAAGGAGGTGCGGCTGTTGCTCGCTGCCGCCGAGAGATGCGGACGTGATGCGAGAGTCGCTCCAGTACGACTTGGAATGATCCCAAGGATATGCGGGCAGGGTTTTGGAGAGGTCCTTGACGGGAGTCTTTGGCATTGCCGAAATGAGGCCATTTATGTCGACACCATCGGAGCCTAAACGCTCCCAAATGTACCCCAGCGCGGTGGAAAAGGCATCGATGCTGTCAACCCCGCGTCGCATGCACCCGGTGTATGGGATCTTGCTGGACCTGCAGGCCTCAATAGTCGTCTGGCTAGGGCCCTGCAGAGCTGGGTGGCAGCCCACCTCGATGGCGAGATCGATGGGAGAGTGGCTGGTGACAGCGTGCTCCAGAGCCTGCGTGAAGAGGACAGGAGAGACCAGATTATCAATCCAGTATTGAGGGGTGACATCCTTTCTCGCCATGCGCTTGCAGTCCTTCACAGACGAGATCCATACAGTCTCGGGCTCAGCAGTGTCATTGCCACTGAGGGCATCGCAAGCACCCTCCCGTAGGGACTTGAGATACGGCTCGACGCATGGCTTCATATGAAACGAGTGGTATGCCTTGTTGACCTTGAGCAGACGCGCGAACTTGCCTTCGTCGGCAAGGATTGCCTCGGCTTCGCGGATGGCGTCAGCGTCGCCAGATAGCGTTATGCTGTCGGGTGCATTGCAGGCGGCGACGCATAGTCTGCCCTCCATCACCTCGAGATCGCAGAGCTCCCGGGCATCCGCAAGCGTGCAGCCCGTGGCCAGCATGGCGCCTCCCCGATCTGTACCATTAGGAGAGGCAGCCAGCGAGGTAACAAGCCCACGAAGGTGCGCAATGCGGATGGCTTGCGACGCTGTAATAAATCCGGCTGCAAACGCGCATGCGATTTCACCCGAGCTGTGACCAACGACGGCCTTGAACTTGACCCCGGCACTGCGCAGCAGATGTACGAGCAGAATCTGCACGGCGCAGCAGAGGGGCTGCGAATACTTTGCGTCGTGGACATTCGAGTCCTCGCTCTCGAGTAGGAGTTGCTCACGAAGCGTCCAGCTGGGGCGGTAGGCTGCAGGAAGTACTCGCAGTGACTGGTCCAGCTGATCGAGAATCTCGCCGACCTGAGGAATACGAGACACCAGTGCCTTGCCCATAGCCGGCCACTGGGCACCCTGACCTGTAAAGATGCCCACCACATGAGGTTGGCGCTTGGCACCACTTGTGATGACGAGGCCTTCTTTATTGGTGATGGACGAGATGGCCGTTTCCAGCGCCGAGCAGGCCGCCGGAACATTCTGGGCAACGAGTGCACGGCGCGCGGCCAAGACGGATCGCTTTTGCCACAGCGTCCACGCGAGATCTTGGATCTCGACATCTGGCTCCCTTTTCAAGAATGAGATTAGATCCCCCATTGCGGTCTTGAGCGCCGCCTCGGAGCTGGCTGATACCACCAGTGGGAGAACCGGAACGGCGGAGCTCTGCTTGATCTGGCTACGGCCCACAAAGGGCTCCTGACAGTGCTCGACAATAGCATGCGCGTTGGTACCGCCAAACCCTGAGATCGGAACGTCAGCTCATTGAAGCCGGTAAGCCTCGCCAATTGGTGAATTGCCTACCGAAGGAGTTGACACTAGCGCGCATAGGAGCGCCGGGTGGCGGTTCTGGCCATGGCTGTGCGTTTTTCACCACCAGCTGGAGGTTGTCACAAAACGGCTCGACCCGGGGCGACAGCGTCTCGAAGAGCAGGTTGGGCGGGATGATCCGGTGTTGCATTGCCAGAGACACCTTGAGTAGACCCGCGATGCCTGCCGTCCCCTCGGTGTGCCCTACGACTGTCTTGACGCTGCCAACGTACAGCGGGTCTTCTCCGCGTCCGCGCTGTCTGCCGTCAAAAAAGACCGTCGCGATGGCCTCGGCTTCCTGCGGGTCTCCAGCAGGGGTTCCGGTGCCTTGAAGATGCTTGCTGTCAGTGGGGAAAGACCATGCAGGATATCAGGAGTAGGCTGCTCTCGCACCATGAGCTTCAAAGTACTGGCACCGGTCCTTGGGGTGCAGAGGGTCGAGTCCTGCAGCAGCGTACGTGCTCCGTATGAGGGCTTCTTGCGCCTGGTGGTTGGGCATGGTGATTCCTGGCGACCGGCCATCCTGGTTGACCCCTGTCTCTCTGATGAGACACTCTATCTCGTCGCCGTCCGCCAGAGCCTGGCTCAGGGTCTTGAGGACCACAGCAGCCACACCCTCCTGTTCAGATGCACAGTAACACCACCCAGTTAGAATCCTTTACGATGAATAGCAGACGAATGGCTTACCCCGCGAGCATAGCCGTCGGCTTCGGCATCCCACATGCGCGATCGCCCAGTGGGCGAGAGCATGTTCAGTTTGCTCTCCACGATGAATGGAACTGGAAAATTTCTCAGCGGCTGCTCTGTGCGTGGGATGCACTTTCCGGGCACAGTGTGATGGGCGCTTACTTGGGCTCAGGATCAAGTTCGCTCCTGCCGCAACGGCCACCTTGCTTCCACCAGTGCGGAGTTGCTGCACAGCGTGATGGACAGCGACCTGCCTTCTGTCAGTGGACAGCCAGGAGCCAAAATGCAACATAGCGCGAACATCAGGAAAACTCAACTCACCAGCGACGAACTGCAGGCAGTGTCTATCGTCATCTGCACTGGCCATCAGCGAAGATCCTTCTAGAGGGGGCAGCATGTTGGCCCCGGGTCCGGACGTACACTCGGACCGTGCCAGTCAAAAAAGTACGAGATCCTGTTGGACAGGATGCTCGCCGACGTGCCCGTCGCAGCGTAGGTCGGTATGGCTTCCAGGTCGTGGTTGATTATGTCTTTGTAATCGTTCATCATCTGACCAACATAGACAGCGGTGTCCGAGCCCTGGAGGTCCTCTATGCGCAGGCCTGCCGTGCACAGGGCCTCGTAGACCGACTCGAGCAGCAGCCGGTGCTGAGGGTCGACGACATCGGCCTCGGTATTCTTGATGCCAAAAAATCCGGCGTCGAAAGCACGGATGTTGCCGTCCAAGAAGTACGCATATGGAGCGCTGGTGCGGCCATGGAAGGAGCCGTCGCGGTGGTAGAAGGAGTCGACCTTGAAGCGCGAGGGCGGGACCTTGCTCTGCAGATCCCGTGGCTTGCCGAGGACGGACCAGAGCTTGGACGGGGAGTTGGCGCCCCCTGGAAACCTACAACCAGATCCAACGAGAGCGATGGGCTCACTGAACCCTGGCGGCTTGAACTCGGAACCCATGCTGATGATCTGTCTAGCCTTGGAACCCGGGAAGAATGGAGCAAAGATGGCAAAGAATTTGGCAACCTCGTTGAGTAAGTCGTCACTGGTTTTGTGGGTTGCGCCACAGGTTTTCTCAAAGCTGATGATTCCAAGATCTCATCTTCTTCTAGCACAGACGCGAGGGTGTCAAGAGAGTTTAGACAGAGCCGGAAGCCTTCAAGAGCACGTGAGCTTCCCGAGACGGACGGTCATATCCAGAGAAGGTCGGAAAGCAAAAAGGGCTACCCCGGGCTCCATGCCGAAAAAAAGCCAAAACCCATCCTTTCGGCCAAAAGGGAAAAACCCCCCGAGCACCAAACGCTCCGAAAGAGGGATTGACTGGAAAATACGGCAAAATGGAAATGGACATCAAGGGGCCATGAGTGCAGACAGGAGACGGCTAGCGGGAAGTTGGCGTGCAACGAGAAACCCCCTGGAGCAGCCCCTCTGAAATGGGCAGCAGAAGCACATTTACGCCGCCGGCGATGCAGCAGGCCGTGGTGGCCGATGCGGACGGCAGGCCCGTCGTGTCGGCTTCGGCGCCCTGCCCACGGCTCGGGCCGACGCAGATCTACGTGCGCACCGAGGCCGTTGCCATCAACCCGAGCGACACCAAGATGACCGGGGACTTCATCACCACCACGGGCGCCATATTCGGCGCCGACTGGGCCGGCACCGTGGTGGCCGTCGGTTCCGACGTGGATCCTGCCGTCGTGCAGATCGGCGACCGCATCTGCGGCGCCCAGCACAGCATGTACACGGTCGCTCCCGACCACGGCGCCTTTGCCAGATACAACGTCACCAACGGCGCCGTGTGGCTTCGCCTGCCGCCCACATGGACGCCCGAGGCCGGCGCGTCCCTCGGCGCTGGCATCAGCACCGCCGGTCTGGCCATTCGGGCGCTGGGCCTGCCGCTGCCTGACAGTCCGGTGGAGAAGCCAGTGCCGGTCCTGGTTTACGGGGGGAGCACGGCCACTGGAACGCTTGCCATTCAGCTTCTGAAGCTGTAAGTAACACTCTGGCTTGGTGCTCGGTAGCCCGCCGCTAGCTAACCGACTCGGTCAAGCGCCAACTTCGACCCCATCACCACATGCTCGCCCAAAAACTTTGACCTCGTGCGATCTCGCGGAGCCAGCACCGTCTTTGACTACCGCTCCCCACAGTGCGCCTCGGACATTGTATGTGCACGCGTGCCTTGAGAGATGCAACAGCACAAGTTTTACTAACACCAGCCCTCGGGACCAGCGCGCCTACACCCGCAACAACCTCCGCCACGCCCTCGACTGCATCACCACGGTCGAGTCGATGGCGGCCTGCTACGCGGCCATCGGCCGCGCGGGCGGGCGTTACGTCGCGCTCGAGCCGTACCCGGCCCACGCCGCCACGCGCAAAGTCGTCGCCGCCGACTGGGTCCTCGGCCCCACCATCTTCGGCGACGGCTGCACTTGGCCGAGTCCCTACGAGAAGCCTCCTGACCCCGAGGCGCGCAAGTTTGGGGCAGAGCTGTGGGCACTGGTGCAGAAGCTGGTGCATCGGGGAAAGCTGGTGCATCATCCGTTGAGGGTGCTGGAGGAACATGGCTTGGAGGCTGTTATCAAGGGCATGGATATTGTGAGGAGGGGAGAGGTGTCGGGGGAGAAGATTGTGATAAAGTTGGACGCATAGCCGTAAGGGCGGGCTTGGGGGAAGATGTTTGTTCAAAATCGCCAAAAGCCTGCATGTCAGTTCTTTACCAGGGCAAGGTTGCAGATCCAGCGGTAAACAGTCCCGGAAATCTCGAGCTCGAGCGACAGTATGTGGCAGATTTACAAGGCTCTCATCTACTGGGTTTACAGCTTCTTTTTTTGCTTCACCACTCTTCCAAACGCATCATACCTCAAGACTCCCACTACCAAAAACGAGTCAACCTAACTTCTCCTACCGCTTTTCCAGGCTAGGCAGACCATAATTTCCTCCTTGTCCTGGCATTTCCTCGTACCAGGCCGTCCTAAAACTCTCTGGCCCGGAGGCGAACCATAAGAGGGCCCTTCTGAAAGACCAAGAAAATCTTCTGGTCCATCCAGTTTTCCTGGCCGTCACAGAGCTCGACGTCAAAATTCCACAGCAGTTTGACCATGAGCATACGCATTTCGACGTACGCCATGCTGAGATTTTATCAGTCAGAATTCCACGAGCGTGTAGATATCGGCACAATAGGGGTTAGATGGCTTACTGTCTTCCCATGCAGTTGCGCGGGCCGTACGAAAACGGTTGGAGAGCAGCGTGGTTGTCGTCCTCGTATCCGCTCCCCGGCAAGAAGCGCTCGGGGATGAAGGACTCGGGGTCGCGGAAGTTCTCTGCGCTGTGGAAGCACGCATAGTTGGATACATAGAGAGTAGTCTTTGTCGGTTGTCTTTGTCAGTACGCATCTTTCATAAACAGGAGAGGTGGGTGGTGGGCATTTCCTTTGCGCACTTACCCGTCCTGGGACCCATTTCCCACAGATCTGGGCGCCCTCTGGGGGCGTGCATCTCTGGAACCCCGTCGCGGAGGGCGGGTAGATGCGCAGGGTCTCGTCCAGGCAGGCCTGGAGATAGCGCAGGTGCTGCATGCGGTTGATGGTCATTTCATGGGGCGCGGAGAAGTGCTCCCGAACCTCCTTGACCAGCCGCTCCATCTTGGCCGGGTGGCGCAGCAGCAAAAACGTCAGGCCCGAGCATAGCGTCGCCGTGGTCTCGGTGCCCGCCATCATGAAGGCGCTCGAGTTTGTGTGCATCTCGGGCAGGGTCAGGCGCTCGTCGTCCTTCTGGCGCAGGACCAGCGACCACAGGTCCGGCCTCGTGTGGTACGGGTCCCGCTCCAGGCGCTTGTCGACCCGCTCGGCGCAGTACCGGAACTGCACGCGCCGCTTCGCGCGCAGGGTGCGGCCCAGGATGAGTCGGAGCGGGCGGTAGAGCCAGGGCCAGTAGCGCATGCTGCGGAACATGACGCCGGCCTGCAGGCTCTCGAAAATCGCCGTGATCCACGGCTCGTAGACGTTTGTGTCCAGCAGGGCCAGAGACTCGCCGAACGTCAGGTCTGCCATAATGTCGAACGTTGTGTAGCTGGCGATGGGCGATGTCTTAGTTGGGGAAATCCAACGTTTTGTCTAGGTATGTACTTACTTGAACCAGGCCAGGATGTCAAACTCCCTTTTCCCATCAGCCTCTACGGCCTCCTTCAGCTTGCGGATCAGTTTGTCCGTATAGCTCTGGAAGATGGGCTCCTGCTCGCGAATGCCTTTGTGACTGAAGGCATGGCTGAAGAGCCGGCGGAAGCGCGTGTGGTTCTCATCGTCCGCCTCCAGAATCCCCGGCGTTTGGTTGTCCAGATCCTTAACGGGGCCGTAGAAGCGCGGCTCCTTGCCGTTGGTCTTGTGACCTTTGTGGGCATGGCCGTATATGTCCTTCCAGGCCTGCGCTTCCGTGTAGCTCAGCTCGGTGGGGGTCACGCGTAGCACGGGCCCGTACTTCTGGTGTAGTCTGTGAATCCATTTGGAGTGCGTGCCGTTCCAGAGGTGCCATGTCGCGGGGATATGGCTCACACGGCACCAGAACGGCCCTGGATAGATCTTGAGGTCGGAAACGAAGATCGAGTGCACCACACCCGCGATATACTGGACCACTAACTGCAACACCCAACCGAGGTCGTGTTAGCCAAAACGTTTTGGGGCTCTGGCCAGGTCTTGGATTGTCACATACAAATGCAGCCAGGGAAATGATGGCCCAGTAAGACCAAGACCAGTCAGGGCTGACAACCATGCGCTGTAGCAAAACGGCCATTTTGGATGAATTCCAGACACGAGGCGCTATGCGATGCCAGTATAGAGTTTGGATGCGGGATCAATCTCCTACAAGCTGCTAGACCAGCGAAAAGGCAGCTGATCGAAAAGTAGGCATTGCATCGAGGACGCTCGGAGACGCCCTTGAGAGCAGGGTATTCCGCCGGCTACACTCGGCGAAGGCTAAGGGAATCGGCGGAGTGTTGGCCGAAAGACGTACCCATCGGAGGGTTTTCTGCGGACCATTAGTCCCGACGTTGTCTCCTATCTTATTTGTTCGGCGCACCGATGCCACATCCCAGCTTATCCCCCTCCGGGACCATGACTTGGCCACCCCATCCATGCCAGCACCCGCCAGCCCCGACTCAACCCAACACCCACCCAGCCCAGCCCAGCCACCCCCCCAGCAGCCATGGCCACGCCGCCGACCCTCAAGTACACCAACAAGCTCGCCGGCAAGCGCGTGCTGATCTTCGGCGGCACGTCGGGCATCGGCTACGCCGTCGCCGAGGCCTGCGTCGAGCACGGCTGCGCCGTGATCCTGTCCGCCTCGTCGCCCGCGGGGCTGGCCAGCACCGCCCTGTGCCTGCACCGCGCCTACCCGCACCTGCTCGCCTCGCCCGCCGCCGTAGTGACGCACGCGTGCGATCTCTCGCGGCCCGACGCCCTCGAGCCCTCCCTCGAGACGCTGCTCGACGTTGTGACCCGCGGCGGCCGCGACCGGCTGGACCACGTCGTCTTCGCGGCCGGCGACCGGCGCGCCAGGGTGACCGTCGCCGACGTCACGCCCGGCGCGCTCGCGGGAAACAGCACAGTCCGCGTCGTCGCGCCCGTCATGCTGGCAAAGTGCCTGGCCCGCCGCCCCCCCGGCGGCGGCGGCGACGGCGACGGCGCCTCATACATGGCGCCCGGCCCGGGGAGCAGCCTCACGCTGACTGGCGGGTTCCTGGCCACTAAGCCCCCGCCCGGGTTCGGCCTTCACGCCGCCAGCGCGCTGGAGGGGCTCGCGCGGGGCCTGGCCGTTGACATGGCGCCCGTCCGCGTTAACCTGGTGGCGCCGGGAGCGGTGCTGACCGAGGCCATGGCCGGCGTGCCCCAGGGGGCTTTGGACCACCTCACCAAGCAGACGCTGACGGGCAGGCTCGGGCGTCCCGAGGACATTGCCGAGGCTTATCTTTACTGCATGCGTGATGGCTATGTAACGGGCAGCATTCTGCACTCCAACGGGGGCACTTTCTTGGTCTGAGTGTAATTTGGAAACAATCTGTTTGATCTGTGATTTACATTGCTGTTTTTGAGGCACCTCTATTAAGTGCATCATATCTGTATTTTAACACACAAACGCATTGAAAGTGAATCGACATTGATCCTGGCACCACAGAGTCTCTTTCGCACGCCATGAGCGCGGCTGAGATGCTTGCTACCACGCCCTCTTCTGCACCGCGGCAGATATTTGAGCGCACAGTTCCTTGATGCCGCGGACATCTACGTCGCTCTGCACCGCCTGCTGCCCCCTGCCTAGGACCATGTTGAGCGGCTGGGCAAACTCCCAGCACACGCCGGCGCCCGCGAGCGCCTCAAGCCGGCAGTGGATGCCTGTGGCCACGTGCGAGCACGTCTCGGCGAACAGCCGCGCCCGGAGGCCGTCGTCGTCATCCACGCACGTCAGCCCCGCCATCCGCACCCCCGGGAGCCGGGGCAGCCGCGCCCGCTGCTGTCTGCAACCGGCCCCGGTCGCGGAGCTGGACGGCGGCGGCGGCGGCGGGGATACGGCGGCGTGGACGCCGCGCAGCGCGTGATACAGGATGCGGTTCAGAGCCACGTAGGCGGCGGCCACGTGCAGCCCGAGTATCATGTCCAGGTGGCTGTCGGACGGACCGCCGCCGCCGCCGCCGCCACCGCCAGGCCCGCTTGCCGCCGCGCCTGTCAGCAGTGTGCTGCAGGGCGTGAGGGCGCCGGTGCCAAGCTCGGGCAGAGATGGCGTCGTGGCCGCCGATTCCTTGGCGCGGAGGTCATCTAGGAGGCCACGAAATTTCTCAGAGGACTGGAAGGCGCGCTCAATGAAAGAGGCATCTTCTTCGTCGTCCTCGGCATCCAAAGGCGGACCTCTATCGACGCGCCGAGTCAGGTGATGGACCTGGCTGCATAGAGAGTGGCCTAGATCAGCTAGCCTTTGACATAGGTCCGCCTTGGTCTCGGATACCGGGCTGGCGACCAAGTTGAGCTTGCTTGGCGCTGGTGGCTGGCACTCTACGCTACTGACGAGTACCGAGTGTGCCGGGGTGGACAGACCAAAGTTGACCGGCTCGTCGGAGCAGGGCCTCTCGATCATGGAGAGGGTCTGCTCACATTCGACGTTCCAGGACCACGACTGCAGTGTGTCGCAGGATCCCATGTCCCAATCGTCTTTCATATGGTTCGATGACAGGGCAGCGCTCTGATCAAGACGCAAGACCAAGCTATCCGGGCAGTCGTCGCTATGGAGTACTTGGTCGCGTCCTTGGTCCGACAGCGGAGCGGGGCTCAGAAAGTGGCCGGAAGAAGTCGGTGACCTCTCCCCGGGCGAGAGCGAGCGTTCCCGATGAGGACGAGCAAAGGGGCCAGCGACCGCCGAGTCCAACGACGCATCGTCGCCCCTCTCGTTGGCGTTGTCGTCGTCGGCCAGGCGGAGGCTGTCGCTGTTGAAGGAAAAAGCGTAGGAGAGTTTCCGCGGCTGTCGCTTTGCCCGCGACTGTGTCTGCTTCTGGTGCCCGCCCACGGACCGGCGCTGATCGTCTGACGAAGCCGAGAGGCGCGGACGACCTGGCCGCTGCTGGAAGCTCGTGTTACAGACGGCATTCGCCCTCTGGCAGCGCCGGCACGGCGGGAGCGGCGTCGAGCTCGAAGGGCGAGAGGTGGTGGTGGAGGTGGCGGGATTTCCGCTCTGCGGCCGCTCGCATCGCAGCTTCTGTGCCCGGCAGCGGTCGCAGGCGGATCTGCGGAGCTGGTCGTCGAGATCAAGCAGCAGAGCTTCTTCTGGTGCAAGCAGCTGCATCTTTCACGGAGGGTGCGATACTAAGCAGTCGAACCTGGGCCAAATGCCCGGTGGCGACTCAACTCCTCATGAATCCATCGTCTTTGGCTCTGCTATGTACTCATGAGTTGGCATCTGGCTGCCCCCGAACTCAAGTCGATGAGAAAACAAAGCAGGTCAGCCAGCCACCCAAGGAACATGAATCGAGAGACTTCGACAGATAAATGCTAAGTGCCCTGGCATCCAACAGAGAAGGGCTGCAAGCAACGGCTCTGGAACCTGCATAGCTGCGTGGGCATTAGGTTAAAATCAAGCTTTACTAGCGTGGCACTGCCAGGCCTAGTCTCGAGTGCCAGCCCACGTTGATAGCGGCGACTATAGGAGGCAACGCGTCGAGGGTGCTATGAGGGTTAGTGGGACACCGACCGCCTACCCCGCTCCTGGGGCCAGGACCAGCCAGGTGCTCCCGAAACAGCCACCGGCGGAAACTGCCGTTCTTTGTATGCGGATGGTGTCAAGGCCGTCAGGGGACGTCCCTGAAACGGCTATCTTGGCCTTGAGCATTTCCAGCACATCAGTCTGACAGACGCCATGCCAGCACGCTGGCCGCCGCATTGGCTTCTGGCATTGTCTGATAAGCTGTCCACCATGATCCGGCTTCTTGGTCGAACCGTCAGTTTTGCCGCTGGAAATCTTTTGCTCGGGGCTCCGCGTGGGACCTGAGTCGGGCGGGAAGCTTATGATGGGCCTGGCCAAGGAAAACTGTGCGTTAGGATACGAGGTAAAATCAGAAAGCCGCATCACAGCCCGGGTTCCCATCTTCACGGCACGTCTTGGCGGGCGGACCGCACCGCCGGCTAAGCTTGGTTTTTGCGCGCGCATGGATGCAAGAACAGCCAGTCTGGAAGCCAAATAAAATGCCAATCCGGGATGCAAGTGAAGGTTAAAATCATCGTGGTTTAGAGACAATGAATGGCAGTTCCACGACGGAACCAGCTCAGAAGACGTCCAACAGACTGCCACTCGTGTCCGTCGGCGCCCCCAGATCCAGCTAATGTACCTGCTCCAGACCCAGCAGACTGAAAAGATACCGTGCTCCGGCCCGACGGCACGCAAGCAGCGCCCTTTCGCCTGCGCCCGTCTGCGGCTCACGCATAGCGCAACCGCTAATCCCGCGCGCCGGTCCCACGCAGCAGGCGTAGTCCCGGCAGGGAGGCCCGGCCGGCCCACGGCCCCGAACCGCGGCAGACCGGGACGTGGGGGGAGTTGTGGGGGATCGGCTGTGCCAGCGGATCCACCAGCTTCTCGGGCTGTCGGCTGCCGGCGTCCCAGAGTGAGTTGTGCGGGCGCGTGTCGCAGGCCATGTAACGGTGGAGCAACTTGACGCAGCAGGTTGGGCCAGGGGCTGTTTCGGCAGCCATTCCCCATCCCATTCTTACCTTTGTGAGTGACTTGGTCGTACCACTGTAGCAGCAGCCGTTTAGGCTCCTCGAATGTCAGTGACAGCAGCTGTATTGATTTAAGTGGCCTACCGTATGCCTGTGTGGCTCTGGTTAACTGCCCAATGGTTGCCATGAACACTCAATTGTCGGCTCTGATTGACTGATGTGTTTTCTTTCGTCTTTGTTCGTCGGGATTCTCCAATACCCTTGTCTGGATAACACTTGCTACCATTCTACTCAGCCTGGGCATCGGAAATCTAGAAAATTGGGTGGTCAAAGAAGAGGCATTGTCAAAATTAGGCCAGGCCTAGGATAACGAAAAACTCTGTCGGAGAAATTGTTGCTTCCCTCGAACGGTAAAGTAGGTTCAGGCAAAATCTTGTCTGGGTCTGGCATCACATGCAGCAGCAGGCAGTGTGGGAATTGGGTTGGGGATTGCCACGAGGCCTGTGCAGCCTGGACGATGCGCAGACTTTCATCTGGTACCGCATCCTCGCCGTTGCTGGACGTGAACCCCGCTTGCTCATGTAGGCCGATGATCTCGACCGCGCACGGGTCCCGCGGCCAAGATCCAAGCCCTGCACGTGCTTGGTGGCACCGACGAGGCGGACGGTGGCGGGGTCGGTACCGTTGTTGTCTGTGAGCCCGTGTGCTGAGTGGCAATCTGCTACTACCTAGGAGCGCGACGTCTGTCGTTGCCGACTGCGGCGAGCGAGATATAGAGGCAGAAGCACTAATACTTGGTGCGCGGAGTGGGCTCGCGACTAGCAAGCGATAACAGACGCGACGAAGGGCCAGCTGGGCTTGACCTGCACCAGAAGCTGAAAGCGGAAAATTCTACAGCCGGCAATTATTTACTGTCTAGAGCAAAATGATCGACGGTGTCAGTATGCCAGCAAGAAACAGGCCGGCGTCGCCGACTTGTCACAGTCGAGTTTGCGGCTGCACATTGCCTTCCAGTAGACTGGAATCCCCGGCTTGTTCTGCGGGGAAGTCGCCTTCTGTTCCCTTTGCCATATCGGCAAGGTATGGAGCCGAAAGCACACCCCTAATGCACGTGAACGTTGGAACCAGGAGAAAACAGCTGGCGTGGGGAATATGGTTCGCACCGCAACCATGGCCTCTCGAAGCAGTCTATTTTTTCTCTCGGAGAATTCTTTAGCCTTGTCGCTCAGGGGCGTGCATAGTCAGAGAAGCATGCCGAAGCGTGGCGCCTTTGGGACTAGACTAGTGCCTGGCCTCTGCGTTCGCATTGCAGGGCATCGAACGCGGCAGGAAGCCTCGCCGAACCCGCCCTTACTGCCAGATCTGTGCACCATTTTCGGGCAGTTTGGCATAACAAGAAGTGGGTGCTCCGCACAGCCCAGACCAGGGTGTCGACTCGAGCTTCCAGCGGCACGGGGCTCGCGAAAGCATCAACGGCGGAGCAGATCCCAGATACCAGCAGAGCCGCATGAGGCCGGCTTGCCAAAGGCCCCACCGTTTGTGTCACGCTGGCCCCAATTCGAAAGAGGCTTGTCCCGGCCCCAGGGGTTCTTTCAGGACCCAAACCAGTGGCATCCTCGCCCCTGGGAACACGACTGGAACCCAAAACAGGGGGAGCCTGGAGCATACCCACAATGACGCCTGTCATCGGCATCTTCGTGGTCGCCAGCCATGACTCTGCGCCTCAGTCGGTCTCCCCGCCGTCTGATGCCGTGGTTTTTGGTCCGAGTCGGAGCATCCAGAGGTCGAGCTCGATATCGAGCCTCCTGCATCTCTGGGTATAAAGTGATGGCTCTCTGGCCCGGTATTCCTTCAGAATTTTCTCTTCTCCTCATCCACCTCACCGGATTCCACTCCTCTTTTCTTATTGTTCCTGCGTCTCCATTTCCTTTCCTACTGTTTTCGCATCTCCTTTTCTTCTCCTGCCGCTTTCTCATCTCCTTTTTCTTTTCCTCCATATCCTCCTCTCTCCTTCTGATACCCACGAGGCTAGGGCATTTGCTCCAGTTTTTCTTCCTCTGTTCAACCACCTCCACACTCCATCAAAATGCAGCTCACCAACTTCCTCACCATCCTGGCCCTGGCCCTGCCCGCCCTTGGCGAGGCCCCTACTGCTGGCACCGCTATTATCAAGCGCCGATACATCGGCGGCGCCGCCAACGTCGCGTCCCTGCACATCCGCAGCGGCGTCGAAGCCCGCGCCTTCCGCGACGACCTCAAGAAAGCCGGCCAGGACCTCAAGGACTCCAGCAAGCAGATTGGCGGGGACCTCAAAAATGCCGGCAAGACCTTTGGCAGCATTGCCAAGGACACGGGAAAGCAGCTCAGCGGCCCCGCTAAAGCCGCTGGCCAGGCCATCACCGGCAATGCCAAGGACGCCGGCAAGGCTCTCAAGGACTTTGGCAAGCAGATCTCCCAGCGCAGTCTGAAAGACGACCTCAAGAAGACCGGCCAGGATATCAAGGACTCCAGCAAGCAGATCGGCGGGGATATTGAGAATGCCGGCAAATCCTTTGGTGGCGCCGCCAAGGATACCGGCAAGCAGCTCGGCGGCATCGCCAAGAACACGGGCAAGCAACTCGCCACCCCCGCCAAGGATGCCGGCAAGGCTCTCAAGGACTTTGGCAAGCAGATCAGCCAGTAAAATACCAGCAGGACCGAGAATGGGAGTCAGAGTATAGATACAGAGATAGAGAGCCCAGAATTATCTGAGGCTCGCTATAGAGATGAAAAAAAAAACAATTGGCAAGGCGTAAAAAGTCACATTTTCATTGTGCGCCAGCCAGAATCGGCGGCGGGTTTGCATTGTTTGACGTCGTACTTTTGTTGGAGTGCCGAAGATGACGTGCAGACTCTCGTCTCGGCTGCCGATTCGACGCTGTAAGCTAGCAGTTGCCTGATCGGGCAAGTCAGCAAAGCCAGACGCTTAGCCTTATGTGATGGGCGTCGCATTGTGTGGGCTTTGGTGTCGACACCCGACCCTGGCCTGGCCGGCGTGCAAATGGGGCCCAGGATGGGGCACTTAGGGCAAGCTGTGGGCGGCGGCACCAACCAAGAAACAAAAAAGATCGTCTTTCGTAGTATAGTGGTCAGTATGCGAGCTTGTCATTGCAAGATAACAACGCTCGAGACCCGGGTTCAATTCCCGGCGAGAGAGTCTTCCCTGTTTGGCCTTCCCAGACCATCTCCATCTTTCGTAGTATAGTGGTCAGTATGCGAGCTTGTCAGTAGACACACCGCTCGAGACCCGGGTTCAATTCCCGGCGAGAGAGTCACGCATGGCTGGGAAAGCGCAACAGGTTTACATTTTTCTTTTTTTTGCCCACTTGGTCACATACGTGTTGTCTGTTTGGGCGCAGCTACGAACCAAGAGAGGATGTATGTGGCTAGCACGGCCGAATCTCACTCACTTCGCTATGCCCCACCAGCAGCCCCCGTACGAGCTCATGCATATAGCGCTCCTCCAAAAACGCCCAGCATCCCTCCCTTTGTTCGTCAGTACACTCATTTAAAACAAAGGGCATCTCCCCGCCGCGCTGGAAGAAGTTGGTAAAGACCATTGGAACGGGAATGTGTCGCGGTCATTGAGATCTTGGAGCCCCGGAATTCGACCCTGGGACGGCTTCTGGAAGCGACTACAGTGGAATCGCATGAAGCCTGGTACAGGGAGATGAGGTATGGATGCCTTCGCGGTTGGCGGTGAGAAGAAAGTCGGCATTTACGGTAAACCGAGCCCAGGAGACCCATGTCAGCAACAATGATGGATTTTCGGGTCGCGGAGAGCAGATCTTCGGGACAAGTCGGCGCCGCCTACAGCTGCACTGGCCTTGAAGTCGTAGGCCCGGAGAGCGAGGAAGGCACAGCCCTGCCATGGATCGACAAGAGGAGCGGCTAGGGTGCCCTCGGTAGCGACCGGAATTAGAAACGCCAGGGTGACTGCGGATCGACACTTGTTCATGCGTCTACCTAGGCTCCTGGGTAGCCGCTCGACCGTATGCAGGTGAACGAAGCAATCTACCTTGGATGTGTAGCCAGGCTAGGACTGGGCAGGGAAGCCGTCGACATCTTGTATCGGCTCGTCAAAGAAACGCGCGGACAGTCGGTACGGACTTTTTTTATTCTTTAGAAACAGCAGGCGCCTCAAGGCCGTGACCCAGGTCAGCGACCCCCACCAGCCGTCCTAGAAAAACTCCCGGTCTGCGGGGTGGGGGAAAAAGCACGGGCAAGAATAGGCACGAAAAGCCTTGTGCACTTTCCCAAGACGAGGACGTGGACACGCATGAATGGTCCCCACTCCGCCACAACGGCCATTAACGCGCGCTGGCGAGTACACCGTTGAACATGTTCCTTTTTTCCTTACCCTAGTCCCGACGCTAAATATTAAAGCCGGGCATGTTTCTAGCCATTTACTTTGCAACCATCAAGGTTGTTAGCGACAGAAACAAGCCGCACCCTCGGCGTCAGTATGACTGTGAACTTTGGGCGCCAGCGACGTGTTGGTTGACAAATGGGCGGCCCGCCTGCGTGGCCAAGGCCAAGTCTGGACTGGTCCTGGACTAGTTCTAAAAAGGTCAAGCCAGGCCCCGAGTCGCTGCATTCAAGCCCATGATATCGCGGCACGAGCAGACTTTGCCAGCCGTAGAATTGCCAGCAGTATGATTGGGCAATTCCCACAGGAGCCTAACAAGCCGCTCCAAAGTCGCAAGCGCCACCGGAAAAAAGCCACTGTCAACTCCCTCGCTGGGTTTTTGTCTTGGGCCCATGGTTTCGGGTCGCTACAACCCAGGCTCGCCCACCACAAATGAAGCCTCGAACCTCGAGTCACGGCGTGCGTTGCTGCGTACTGCTGCGACTGCATACCGCTTTTGATGCTCCTCCCACGCCCACGTGCAGTGCACAGGCGCGCAGACAGGGCTGCCTACCAACCCATCTCTCAAGCGGAGAAATGCCGAATGGCAGCTTCACGATCGCCAGCCCCACAGCTTTGTGCATGTTGGGCAACAGTGACAAGGTATGGACCTCTTGGCAGCAGCTTCCCCTCGCAGTCACCCTGGCTTAGGGACCACATCCCCCGCGTCTCCCCACACTCTTCTCCCTATGTTTCTGGGGAAGAGCGGAAAATCCTCGAGACCTGTTCGCCTGTTTTCCGCTGGGGCAGATATTCGCCCGGACACTGGGCAGTCTGCTTGCTTCCCCCGCCTATGCCTGGCCCGCCGAACTGACTTGCTTGATGGCGACATGGCGCCCCCAACCAATCGAGCTATGTGGCCCAGATTCGCCAAGGCCCCAAGCCTCTTGGTTCGCCTTCGTCCACTCGAATTGAGTTACCTTGGCGCACGGAAGAAAGAACCGAGATAGCCATGGCATGGCATGCCTCGGGGAGAAGAGCGCCCATCGCCAAGCACTGATCTGGGGAAGAAGGTTACCAGGACAAGTCCCGAAGTCGGGCCGGGTGGATATGTGTGGGGAGGCGATGGCCGCAGATACCCAAGGGCTGCTATAAAGATAAGGCCGGTCGCCGAAGGCACTGCTTGCTCAAGAGGTCCCCCGGGTCTTTGTCTTTTGCCGGCCCCCGTCTTTGCAATTTTGTTGCCCACCGAAGTTGCTGCAGGCCACAAGGACAGACAAGAATGAAGAATTCGGCAGAGAAGGCAGACCTCGAACGGTCTTCCCAGAGACAGGACCAACAAGGCCCAGCCACCGAGAGCAAAGATGCTGCCGCTCCTGAAAAGACGGGTGGCGAAGCGCTCCGGGTCGAGCAAGCCGACGGTGACGACCCTCTCAAGCCCAACCAAGCAACCCTCGATTACTCGGGCGCACACGCAAAAACGGATCCGCGAGAAATCAAACTAGTCCGCAAGCTCGATATTTGGATCATGCCGATCCTTTGGCTCATGTATTGGCTCAATTATCTGGACCGGAACGCCATTGCCCTCGCACGCCTCAACGGACTCGAAAAAGACCTCAATCTTAAGCCGGGAGAATACCAAACATGCATCTCCATATTATTCGTTGGGTAGGTTTGCGCGAGCTGGCTGAAAAAAGCCCACTATCAGGATTGTCCCAACGGCTAACCTGTGCCGCCCACACCAACCAGATACATCCTGATGCAGCTCCCTTCCAACATGATGCTTACGCGCGTGCGCCCCAGCATCTGGATGTCGGCCTTCATGGCGCTGTGGGCCATCGTCAGCGCGCTGACCGCGCTGTCCAAGGACTTCACCGGCATGATGCTCACCCGCTTCTTCTTGGGCGTGACCGAGGCCCCCTACTACCCGGGCGCGCTGTACATGCTGGCGTCCTTCTACACGCGCAAGGAGATCGCGACCCGTATCTCGGTCCTGTACACAGGCAACATCCTGGCCACAGCCTTTGCGGGGCTCATCGCCATCGGCATCTTCAAGATGGACGGCATGATGGGCATCAAGGGGTGGCGCTGGCTCTTCATCATCCAGGGCGTCGTCACCTTCGTCGTCGCGGGCGCCGGCTTCTGGCTGCTCCCGGACGAGCCCCTGACGACCCGCTGGCTGACGCCCGAGGAGCGGCAGCTGGCGCACGAACGCATCATGCGCGACACGGTCGGCGAGAAGGGCGTCACGTCGACGTGGCGCGGGCTGCTCCAGGCCGCAAAGGACCCCAGGGTGTGGCTGTTTGCCTACATGCAGCACATGCACCTGGGCGCCAACGGCTTCAAGAACTTCTTCCCGACCGTCATCGGATCGCTCGGCTTCGACCAGACCATCACGCTCGTGCTGACCTGCCCGCCCTACCTGATCGCCGGCTTCACGTCCATCGCGTGGGCCTGGTCTTCGGGGCGGTACAACGAGCGCACCTGGCACATCACGATCGGGAAGATGGTCGCCGTCTTTGGATTTGTCCTGGGGTGTGTGACGCTAAACACGGGGGCTCGGTACTGTAAGTTGTTCCACTCACTTTACATGTCTTTCGCTTTCTCTCCATTACCCCATATGTGCAATTCTAACACGACGCCCGCGCACACTGCAGTTGCCATGATCGTCTTCTCAGTCGGCACTTATTCGGTTAATAGCATCATCCTGGGCTGGGTCGCCAGCACGTGTTCCCAAACAAGGGAGAAAAAGGCATCGGCGCTCGCCATCGCCAATATGGCCGCCGTCGTGTCCTTTATTTGGACGCCATACCTTTGGTGGGAATGGGATGCCCCGCGGTATACGCTGGCTATGGGATCCAGCGCCGGCTTGAGCGTTGCTACCGTCATCGGCGCCTGGGTTATGCGCTTTTGGTTGCAGCACATGAACAAGAAGATCCGCCAGTCCGACGACGAGGCCGTTCTATTCTATGCGTACTAGGGCGGATGGGTGTCGGTCTTTCAACCTTGCAACGCAAATGCTATTTGCGGCTTGGGAGAATGAACTGACTGGATGGACGTTCTCTTTGGAATTAGCAAGCAATGAAAGATGTTGGAAAAGAAAGGGGCGCGCCGGAAGGTGGCAACGTGGCGATGACCACCACGTATATGTCAGCAAACAGGAATCCCAGAGCACTGAGACGCGCCCATATGTACCGCTAACACGAAAGAAACATCCCAGCCCCTGGATGAAGCTCCCTCGTGGCACTTGTGCGCTCAAGACGGCGTCCCGCAACGGTCCGGTGTCCGGGGCAAGGGGGTATGACGGAGTCGTCGACATGATGGCTTCCGAGGGGAAAACCAAACGGGAAAAGGTGGCGGTGCCATTGGCTCGAGGCCTTGTCTCACCGGTATGTGCTTGGGCGGAAAACACCACCACTGATGGCGCTATGCTGCAGGCCGCGCGCCTCGCATTGGCTGGAGATGCTCTGCTAGCTCTTGGGCGGAGGATTACCGGCAGCGTCGACTGCAGCGCAAATCAGGCGGGTCCGAGACGTTTTGCGTGCGTTGCCACTGTCCGATTTTCTCTTTTTAGCGTGCGTCGTCCCCGCATCGCATAAGAAATGTTGATGCATTTGCTCCTCCCAATTGCATCCAATCGCCGCATCTCGAGATGCAGTGGTTGGCTACGGCAGCTATCAGTCGGTGTGTACTGCAGCCTCACGGCGCGTGTGCTGGCTCGGATGAACCGCCATAGCAAGCGCCACGTCCCCCGCCGCCACACCGATGCAGCTCCCTGCCGCCTCTCTTTGGCTCTCCAGCCCGGGCCTCGTTGCTTCTTTTCACTAGCGTCCTTTGTTCCTTTTTCTTTTCCTTTTCTTTCCTCAGCGCCCATCTCGCCACAAACACTCCGTCTCCGAGCCCGAGACCCCTACGGTGACCCCCCGCCTGTCCGTTTTTCTTGCCCGTCTTTAAACCTATGTAGGGTCCGTCACCATGCCCTGGCCGGCCACCTCGAGCTCTCCCTCGCCAGAGCAGCCGCGCCACCATCGCCGCCACCAACCACTCGTTCTCGCCCCGTGACCTACCTCCTGCCGCTCACTGACGGTGCAGGGTCCCGCGCTACGCCCCCGACAGCCACCCCTTCCAGACACTCACGGAGGACGCCTGCGCCCATCCCGCGGCTGCTACCCAAAAATCCAACCTCAACGGCACCACCACACTCTCCACCCGGACAGCGTCGTCGGACGGCGGGCAAGATGGAATACCACTACCCCAGCATGAGCAGCAGCAGCGCCGCCGCGTCCGCCATGGCGGCGGCGGCCCCGTCCCTCTCCAAGGCGGCCTCGGCGGGCGGCGTCAGGGGCACCGTGGCCTGGGCCAAGGCCATGGCCAAGCGGACCGTCAGCTCGCGCTGGCCGGCGGCGGCGGCCCGGCTGGTGCCGTGGCGGCACGCCGCCGACCTGGCGCTGCAGCTGGCCATCACCCTGGTGGAGATGTACATCATCGTGCTGGCGCTGCCCGTCTGGCTGGTCGCGCCCAGGTTCGTCTTCTCCGTGTGGCCGCCCTGCTGCGTCTCCGTCCTGTGGTGTCTGTCCCGCCTGCTCGGCTCGGCCGACCCGGTCGAGGACGACGACGAGGCCGGGCCCGTCGAGGGCGGCGACGGCCAGGTGACGGGGCCTGACGGCGGAGACGAGCGCCGGCTGCTTGTTGGAGGGATGGATATGAGGTAAGTCTATATTTATCAAAGTTGAGCAGGATTGCAACCGAATCAAAAACTGCTTGTTCGTGTGACTGACATGTTATCTCTCAAACCACATCAGCTCCCGCACCACAACAGATTCAGCCCTCACGCGCCTCGACAGGCTGGAGGTTTGCACGTTTGGTGCCTCAGCCGACCGGTCCGTCATGCCCCTGGGCGGCGGCGGTGGCCGGAATGCCAACACCACCAAAAGGGCACAGAAGCAGAAAAACAGTGATAATGGCAGCAACGGCCCACGATCCTCAGAGCATGCCAAATTGGACAGCAAAGGTAGCAGCTACTCCTGCGAGGACCTCTCCCCACTTCTAGGCGAGCTCCTCCTCCCCCCGGCCTCACCTGTCGTCAGCCTCGAAAGCTACCTTGCGGCCATGTTCCCCAAGCAGGCCGCCACGCTGGCCAACCGCGGACGCGCAGAGGGCACGGACTCCGAGGCCATCAGCAGGCGGGGCAAGAAAAGCCGCAACAGCAGCGGCGGCGTCCTCGGCCTAGGGATCCGCGTCGAGGGCGGCGAGTTGACGCTGCTCGGGGACCTGCCGTCGTCGTGGCCGGCGCCCCCGCCTGCTCTGGCCACAAGCACCGCGGCGAACGACAGCAGACGGCCCGGCTGGGCTGGGCTTGGCGCCGCGGCGGCGGGCGGGAGCGACGACGGGCTGTTCGGGCTCGCGATGCGCGAGGATGGCAAGGCCCACTGCGGCCGCGACCTCGGCCGCCTCTGCCACTACGTCGGCTCTGGTGCCGGCATGCACGACATCAGGGAGGAGGAAGTCATGCCCAAGATGGCGGTTGCGTGAGGGTAGGTTGCAGTTTGGGCGGGGGGTGCGGGCGAGGCTGGTTGCTTGGCATGGTGTTGTTGGATCTTTGATTTTCGGGCAACGCGTTGTTGGACTCATCCCTGCAAATCCAAGGGCTTCGATGACTCCTTCTCTTTGCTTCATTCTGTGGAAAATTTCGTGCTTGGCTTGCTATTGGCCAATTGGCCCCAAAAGACCCTAAACCTGCCTGGTGACGTGGATATCTCGACGGGCATGCCAGCGACTTGGTCTGTTGCCCGAGCAGCACGTGAAATTCGCAAGCCTCGTCGTGGAATGCCGAAGGCTGGACAAGGCAACGGAGCAGGGGCGGCCCTAGAACGTCGGTGGTGGTGATGGTTGTGTCGACGCGTATCCGCCAGAGGTTTCATCGATCGACCCTGTCACGGGCTGGGGCTCCCCGCAAGGAGGCCACGGTCACCTCGCGACGCTGCATGTGATGTTTTCACCGCTCCAGCTTTCATGACATGGATGACACATTGAAGGCAAGAAAAATCAGGTGGGAATCGTCCGTGTGATTAAATTCAGTAAAGCAGGTCCGGTTTCTCCAGAGGAAAGAACAAAACTCGTGCGGGATGAAGACGGGGCAAAGAAACGAAAAGGGACTTTCCGCCAAACCATGACTCTCTTAATGCCAACCCGATCCCTGCTCTGGGCATCCGCAATAACAGGCATTATATCAAACTCCGTGTGCTATGCTCGTGACAGCTTTCATCCAATCTGCGTCTCCGTAGAGCGAGATGGACATGGCCCGAAAGTCAACGCCGAGAAGAAATTGACTTCATCCAAAGCAGTCCCAGGACTTGCAGCGCAGCGCATGACGCATCCATCCAATCATCCATCCAAGCATCCAACAAACAAAAAAACCAAGAAGCCAATCTTTCTAACTAGGGTATGTGCAGGTGTAAAGGTGTGTAAAAGGGGGTATATAACGCCATATGCTATGTGCAGGTAATCATGTGTATCGGATACAGTATCTCGGTGAGTGTGACGTGGTTCTGCTGGTCCGGACCCTTCAGATTAGGTGGTAAAGACAGGGTGGTAGATGGTCCGGGGCAGTCGTATGTGTGGTGGTCGTAAATGGCGTGACATGTCTTGTTTAACAAAAAGGAAGTGACAAATGAAACGGGACTGGGGGCGGACAGACTGCTCTGCTGGGCTTGATCTTTTTTTGGCGGGAATGCCATATTCGACGCCCCAGAAGGGCGAGGGGCGTGACAAGAGGCCAGTGCGGTCCCAATCTCGTTGCAGCGTAAGCAGCTTTGCGCACTTGATCGTGTTCAAAACGTCTTGCTGCCCCAGAGGCGCCACCTCCGTCCCTTGGGCTCCTTCTCGGTGGATCCGCTAGGGGTGGTGCTAGTGGCGACCGCGTCGTCCTCGTCAAGGTCTAGCCTATAGCGGCGAACGCTGCCGCCATCGTCGTCGAACCCTATATGGCGACGCTCCTTGGGGACAAAGCACTCGGGCACAATGTTGCGCATGACCCAGCCCCGAACGCCACGGCTGGCCGCATCGATAGCCGCGTACTCGAGTCGGCGCGTGCGGTCGCTGGTCCAGTAGTGCGTGGTCTGCGGCGGCACGGGGAAGGTCGGCGTCTCGACGCGCAACGGGGACTGCGGCTGCTGGTACGACTGCCGGCGGGCGGCATAGTCGAAGCTGTTGCCCGTCGCCACACGGAGTGGGGGCGTGGATGAAGGGCGTTGACACGAAGCACCGAGAGAGGCAGGTTGGTCGGCCTCCTCCGGCGGGTCGGGCGGCGCCGGGAAGTGGAAGTAGGTTATCGGTTGCTGAGATGACTGGGAGCGGGTGTGGTACAGAGAGTGCCCGCTTGAGCGGGGCAGGTGCGAAACTGGCCCGGATTTGGCAGACCGTCGCATTGATGGCCGGGCCCGCATCCGAGCGCCGCCAGCATTCCCACTGCCGCTGCCGCTGCCACCACCTCCTCCTCCCGAGGCATTGGAGGACGTCGCCGAGGCGCGCCTCTTGGCAGGCGTGTCCTGGTGAATGGATGCGTAGCCCGAGTCCTGGCGGCGCATCGCGGTGGGCTCGAACTCCTCGCAGGCAGGCCGAGTCGGGCTGACGGGCGAGGTAGCCGCCGAAGTGGCTGAGGTTGAGGACGACATTGGCGGCTCGAACAGCTCAATGTCATGAAAGCTGTGGTAGGTTGCGTCCGAGTGAAGACTCGACTTGGAGTGGCGCCGGGACAGCGAGGCCAGACGGGACATTGCTTCTTGGAGTGGGCCTCAGTGACGCCTCTAGCAGGACCATCGAATCCAGCACGGCTCTGCGTATGTATGCGGGGTAGAGCAAGCAACGGCGAGGTGTTTCCAGTCGTATTGTTTCTTGTTGGCGTGGTGTCGTTTTTGTGACTGAGACAGGTTGAACTCAGGACAGCACCGAAGGTAGACGGGGCGTCTGTAAGGGATTTTTTTCTTTTTGAGGCTTTGGCGGGCAATTGCGCAGCACGGGGTTATAAGTGTGGAAGGGCCAGGGCTAAGGCTGGTCTCCAGAAACGGTTTCTTGGCCGGAGCCTTTCGTTGCTGCGGTGAGTCTGTAATTGGATGGAGCAGCAGAAGTTGCGGTCTGGCCGTTGAGCGGTCCAATAGAGCGGGCTGTGGGTGCGAGTTTATGGGGAGGCTGTCCGCAGAGCTGGCCGATGCGCTGTGCCAGAGGACGGGGATGCGCTCGGCTAGCGCGCAGCAGGCCCGCTTGGCTGTGTGGGAGGGCAGCCGGTGAGCCAGTCTTCTATTGGCACGAAGTGGGTGCGAGGCCGCACCGCTAGCGCGCGGCGGGACAGGGCCAAGGGTCTCGTGCTGCGCAACTGAAGGCTAGGCTCCTGGCCGGCCAGCCACCCCTGTGTGGGTTGGGGGATCCGGGCTGGGGGCGCGCCCTGGCTGGGCCTGCGAGCGCTTGACAGCCTTGGGCAAGGCGGCAGCGCAACAAGCGAAGCGGTGCCGGCCACCAGCGGGCGATTGGCGTCAGGGCCCGGCGGGCGCTTGCCGTCTGTCGTCGTCGATTGGCCACCTCTGTCTGATCAGCCTTTTCTCTGCCGCGCACAGCTCGCTCGCACGCACGCACTGCTGGCTGTGGCTGCGGTCCGTCGGCGGATTTCCAGAGTTTCGGCTCCCTGTGAGCGCACACAGCCTGTCAGTCATCTGAATTCTTTTTTCTTGGTTTTTTCTTCCGCCCGCCCAGCCCGCTTGTAGTGGAGCCGCAGCCATCTCGTGGTACATCGAGATGGTTGAATTGGCGCACCGAGGGTGGGGCGTTTTTGGTTGAGCGGAAAAGCGGTCTGTCTTGTCAGGGCAACTCGAGCGCACATCTCGGCACCCAGGGGGGCCACGAGAAATAATTCCAGGGCTTGGGTCTTTTTTCCCCGTTCCCTGGTTGCGAGGGCAGGCAATATCCCCACGACTGGATGGGTTCTGGTCTTGTCCACTGGGACGACACCGCAATAAGGTGCGGCGGATGGATTGCAGCGCAGCGCAGTGCGTATGTATGTAGGCATGCCGTGCCGTGCAGGGTATGTGCGCAAAAGGAGCCAACGGCATCAAACGCGAAACAAACAGACGAACCTTTTCTCCTCTCTCTCTCCTCTCTCCCCTCTCGCTTGCTCGCTTGTCCCGCAAGTCGCGCAGTCCGCCGCCGCAGGTAAGGTATTCTCCCTGGTTCCAGGTCGGCCCCTGCACAAGTCACAGATCTTGCCTCGCTTGCTCGACTGCCTGGTTCCGGGCCGCGGATCACCGACGGCGGGGGCCTCTGCGGGCGCTGTAGGTGCGGGGTTCGTGGCTGCAACGCTGGAGCGCGCAGGATCTGCCAAAATGCTTGCCTTGAACCTCCTGACCGCAAAAGGACGGGATCGTTCTGTGGGAGTCCGCAAGTCCGATGTCGGGCGTCCCAACCCTGGCGAGGGCTGCCGTCTTTTTGACTCCGTCTGAGAAAATATTGAAAGATTTTCCGTCGCGGGAGCTGCCGGGCCCTGCTTGACACACGCCTCCTTTTTTCCCAACGCCAATGTCGGTGAGTGTTGGAGTTGGTAAATGGTTGGTCTGGGAGGGCAGAGCTTTGCCGTGATGAGAATCAAGGAAGATGGAGGGAACACTGAAGACGATGGGTGGCACAAACAGAGGCGCAAAGGTGCAACTACACATTATGTACTGGACCGTGTCAATCACAAGCCTCCGGAGCGTGTGCACACTCGCTCCCGCCGCTGTCTCTCCCCTGCCCCTTTGGCTCGCCCTGGCGGCGTCGATCCGGTGGCAGGCTGTCAGTGGCCGCCGTGCGCCCCCAAGTGCCTGGCCCGAGGTGACATACTGGAGTCTGCCCAGAGCAGCCACCCTGCTAACAGCGGCGGCCGTGGTGGTGGGCGGTGATCGCGTGGGTGGGTGTGTGACGGTCTGTGAGTAAGCGTGAACGGGCGAGCCATGGGACCTGCCCCCATTTCGCTTTTTCACATGCCTGCGTCTCTCGGCTGTCTTGGACCCTGCTCCCAGAAGGATCGAATGCCACGCCCAAAATTAACACAGGCACCATGCCTGCAACGCTGTGAACCACCACACGCGTGGACACGTCCATGACCAGTCGTCGTCCCCGTGCGCGCCCCCGCGCAAAAGGAGGGGTGTGTGTGTGTGTGTGTGGTGTGCGTGTGTGTGTGTGCGGAGGAGCGGGGGAGGGTGAGTGGTGGAAGCGTGTTCGCGGGCGGGCGGGTGTCGTGATCGAGCCTGCGGCAGACGCGCTGTGTTCCTGCCGCTGAAACGCACGCTTGCTTGCCCTCCAGCAAAAGGGCGCCAATCCCGTGCTGCCCCTCCATCGATCGTGGCCGGCTGACTTCACCCCCTCGTTCCTATTCGCCCGCACGAGGGGCCTGCTAGCCCCGCCAATAAAACGCGCCCGCATTACGCCGCGCCCCAGTTTGAGAGCCTCTGGCCCGACTTTCAGCTGCGAAGCCCAACGCGGCAGCGATCTCCGAGGCGTCGGAACCGGACGGTAGAATTCTTGGAGGACAGAGGGAAACAGTGCGCAGCCAAAGGTGTGCTAGGAACGGCAGCGCACCAGCCAGCGCCTGCAAAGGAGCCCGAACCCGTCTGGCATGCCGTCTTTGTCCGGTGCCTTCTGCTTTCCGAGCGCTGGCCCTGCAGGCCTCCCGCTCCCATCCGTTCACACGTCCTTTTGCAGCGCTAGCTCGCGGCAAATACACATATCCGCGCCCCCTCGAGTCCCGAAATAGACAGGCCGCCATCGCGCGCCCACCGCGGTGCGCCTCCTTCGTCATGGTGCACATGTACAGCCGGGCCCAGCGTAGCAGCGGGATGCGGAAATCAAGGGCACGAATTGCATTGCCGTCTCCATCAGGGCTGCATTGGTGTCAACTGCACTGCACGTTGTGATGTGGAATGGCCGAGCATACCACCGCAGAGATCACACGCAGCGACCCGCCCGGCGGCTTTCGTAATAATGCTCCATAGTCCCCGCGCGCGCACAGATTTCCAGAATCCCGCCCGAGAGAGCAGGGTTGTCGGGGCGCCCTTTGAGTGCGGCGCAAATTGACTGCTTAATGCCAACAGACGATGCCTGGCCTAGACGCCACAGATCGAATGGCCCCATTGGATGGCGGGGCATCTATTTGCCTCTCTGGCCCAAGCAACATGCGCAAACCTTGGCTGTCATCAAATTCAGATCTTTCCACCGGGCCTACCAAACAATGGAGGACCCAGGATCGGTTCAGACTCGCTCTTTTGCCTCTGGAATCACGTGCCCGCACTCAAAGGTGCTGCATGCGGGAATGGACTCCGTCCTTCCTCGTCCAACACCCAATTCAGCCAAGCGCTCTGACTGGCCCGGCTGCTTTCCTTGATCTTCGACATGCACCCGATTTTCCGCATGCGGCGCACCGCCGTTTCGAGGACAGGCACAATCGCTCGCCGTCGACGGGACCCCAATCAACGCGGGCCGACAAAGGAGACGGCGGTCAGAGCACGAAATTGCCTTGGCGGATGATAAAACCAGCAGCTCGCCAGCCCGGCGCGCTCCCGGAACATCACCGAAGGCATCATCCGCACTCTCTGCGTCAAAGCACCCGCCAATCGCCTGCATCCACCGCCGCTAGATGTCTCGCTCGCCCCCACCACAAGTCACGATGGCCAGCGCCACCAAACGCCCGGCATCCGTGCTCCGCGACGACGACTCGTCCTCGGACTCGGAGCACCATCTGGCCAAGCGCCACCAGCCCACCAGCGCGACAGCCGCTGCCATTCGTGGCAGCGACGGCGGCGGCATGCCCAATGGAGCCGATCCCCAGATTCAGCTCGAGCCCCAGCCCCAGCCCCAGGCCAAGCCGTCAACCCCACAGCCCGTCGAGGAAGGTGGTCTAAGCACGGCAAGGAACACCACCACCCCGGAGATGCCAGCCGAGGAGCCTCTGAAAGCAATGGATTCGGGCCAGCTGGTGGAGCTTGTCCTCAACATGCATTCTGCCCTGACCGCCGTCTCGGCGCAGTATGAGGACGTCTCGAGGCAGCTCAACGAGATCAAGGCCTGTCTGACTGTCTTCTTCGGCGGCGGCACAAACTGCTTCGAAACGGCTAGCCTATATATAAGAAGGATGCCAACGGCCCCGCCGGTGCCGACGGCTCTACAGCAGCTGCAACATCAATTCCCCCAACGGCCACCGCATCGTGGGATGTCCATGTCACCTCAGCAAGACTTCCACGCCCAGGCACGGACCCAGACTCCAGAGTCGGACTATTCGCGGCATGCCGCGCCTGGGACGCAACCGAATGCGGTGCCTAGGGCTGGCTTGGACTTGGCGCGCCACCTCCAGCCGCCCCCGGCTCCACAACCATACCAGCTTTCGTCTCAGGAACAATACCGGCATGACCACTACCATCAGACCAAACCGGCCCGCATGCTGTCCTTCTCCACCGCGTCGACCATGGAGGTTGCCGCAGCAGCAGTGGCAGCCGCCGCCGCCGCCTCCTCGCCGCTGAGCAACCCGACGCCGGCCCCGACTACCGAGTGGGGATCGCCGCCGCTACCCGCCACCGCAACGGCGGCCGCGGCGCCGTTCATGCGCATCAACAGCCCGCCGCGCAGCGCGCTGAAGCTCGAGTTCCCGCCCGAGCTGGGCGGCATGCCGCGGGTGCTGGCTTACAGCTCGCTGCACACCGTGGCCGACATCTGGCGCGAGTACAAGCACGGCCTTGACGGCGTCATGCCCATCGAGGTCATCGAGTCGCAGTGGCAGAGCCGCTGGCGGCCCGACCCCAAGGGCCGCACCTGGTTCTCGCGCCGCAAGCTCATCTGGGACAAGGTCCGCGAGTACATGCACGACGGGCTCGACGAGGATTCTGCCGTTGCCGCCGTCGAGGCCAAGCGGGCCACGCGGAGCATGAACTACCTCGTCAACCTGCTCACGCAGGAGCGCAAGGATACCAAGCTGAACTGGAAGAAGAACGCGGCCGCCGCCACGGCGGAGAAGAGCAAGGTGCAGCAAATGGAATGATTTGCTGGCATTCCGCCTCCAACCTTCTTTTCGGCGATGGTTCATCGCCAACGCTGTCTCTACCGACGCTCATCTAGCTCGGCGCCGCTGACTTCTCGAGCACCAGCCCATTCGCCACTTTCGGTTCTTTTTAATCGTCATCTTACTCTCCCCGTTCACGCATCTTCCCTCGTTCAACTTTCACATTCTCATTTTCTTTGCAGATTTCCATGCTTTCTCATTGGGCAAGGCAAGGAATCCGCTTCGCGTAGTGATGGGGGCTATGAATTCCTTTCTTAATCGCTGCATTCTTGCTTGTTGGCTTAACCTTGTCTATGATACCCATTATGTTTTGCAATCTGGCTTCTTCACCTTGCCTCAAGGGGCAGTTACGTGTCCTTTAACTGCATATACTAGCCGTCGAACCCGCTAATGCAAAGGACTAGTCTCTGGGCTGTTTAGCCAGAGGGGACCATCAGTTGTGTCCACGTGTTTCCAAGCTAAATTAGTATCACGAGGTTGGTGACGTACAGGATTTCCCATCCAGCTAATCCCAATTTTATGTATAGATCTTTCAGCTGAGGTATAGTTCCAATCATGTATTTATTACGGCGCATTGGCTCCAAGGCTACAGGTCGAGAATAGCGCAAACACAGGGTCCAAGCATCGGAACCGCCAGCAAGCCCAGGACGTATCCCACAACAAAGGATCCCAACATGACGAACCCCTGTCTGGCAGGTGTGGTGTGTGCCCGAGGCTTCCACTCGCTGCGCACGGAAAAGATGTCTGCGGACGCGGCTGTAGACTTCACCGTGTCCTCAATAGCAACCTTTACCATGGGCGCGGCCGGCTCCGCAGCGCTCCCCCAACTCAGTCCCAGCCCCACGGGCGGCGCGCGCTGGAGGCTCACCGTCTCGGCCCGCCCGGGACGCGCCCCGCGGGACCGACGGTCCCGGGGCCTCTCGGCGTGCTCGTGAGCGGCCCTCAGCCACTCGCCCCGGTGGGCCTTTGTCCACGCCCGCGTCAGCGCCGCGCGCGGCCGGGTCGGCTGCGGTGCTTCTGCGGCGACTTTTTCGCCTGCGGCTGTTGTCAACGCGCCGTGGAGTTGTGAGCAGGGGGAAGAACCCACGCTGCTGCTGCTGGACGCGTGCGCAACCATGGACGAGGTCGTAGAGTTGGGCAGCGGTGGGATCTGGAGGGACCGCCATGCTGGAGGCGACGCCTCCGTGGACAGGGGCGGCGGCCAACTGGAGCCAGCGGATGGGCTTTTCTGGAATACAGGGGAACCGTTGTCGTTTTCTCCTGCGTCCCTGAGCTCGTTGAGTAGGTTGGGCAGACATCCGCCGAGCGGTGATACGGCCCAAGGCGATAACAGTTGAGACGACCACGTGGGGCTCTCGGTGGAGGAGCTCCAGGGGCTGTCGTCTGACTGAGAGATGTTGTCATCGTCGTCCTCGTCGTCGGGTTCCTGGTCCCTGTCGGCTGGGCCAGTCGGCAGCCAGGCCGACGGGGCCGGGACACGGGCGGACGGGTTTAGGATGTTCCGTGATGGACGGTTGCTGCTGTTGGATGGGTAGGGCGTTTTGGGGTACACGCGGCGGGACGGCGACCAGCCCGCGGATCTGCCATTGGGTTCGGCGAAACTGATAGTGTGACCAGTGACGATTTGCTTGGGTGGCACGTGGGCTATCTTGCGGGCGGTGGTGTTCGCGTCGCCGACGGTACTCATAATGTCCTACCAGGAAGAATTCAATATGCTCAGGAGGCAGTCGGTGAGCGAGCGGGATGATAGCTGCTGCTCGTCCTCAACCTGCGGTTATAACGCAGCTGGATAGTGCAGGGCTGCATGCTCTGGCGTCCGCCATTGCCATAGTAGTCACTGAACAAAGCATGCCCAGCCGTGCTTCTCTTTGTCTTGATGTTCAGACAGTACTAGTCGGTGAGTCGTCATATCAGCAACAAAGAGCACCATACATTTGTTCCGGGTATTGGCATTTTTGCCTGTCCTTATTGGCGAGGTCCGGCCAGGAGCTCTTGGGGGCCACGGACCCGTTATTGTGTTTTCTATGGTGGCTCACTAGGTAATTAGAGATTAGAGGCTCAGAGATGCTCCCGAGGGATGCCTTGTAAGTGCACACCTATTTCAGCACAAGTGTACTGGTTCTCGCCTCCAGATTGGCACGCGTTAGCGCAAGGCACGCCCAGGCACGCGCCCGTTTGGCGGCTGCAACCGTTCCGCCAATCAGATGCTCATGGAAATTGTGCAGCAATACAAGTAAGCGACTGCAGGCGGACGGGACGATGACGACATCAACGCAGATTCCCCGATCGATCACCACGCCCAGGCCGTGGCTGTGCAACGCGCAACCACTGCGTCGCCAGTGTCCAAGCTTTAAAGGTGGCTGGCTGCACTGCCAAAGCCGAGGAAGGAGGCGCTCATCACAGAGAAACAACAGGTTTGTTGAACCCAAGACGATAATTACTACAACGATAGTCACTTGGTTAATCTGCAAAATGAGCTCAGGACCAAGGACGCCCGGGGAAACCAGTGAGCCCATCCGGGTATCCAACCGGGAAGCCTGGAAAGCCGCCCTGGCGACACCACGACCCGTGCTGGTGCATCTCAACGCCGACACCACATGGCTCCTCCAGCTCCCATACCCGGCGCGCGCCGAGCGACCGCCCCCGGCCGGCCGCTCACGCTTCAATCTGCTGCTGGACCCCTGGCTACAGGGACCCCAGTCCGACGTGGCCGCGTGGTTCTCCACCCAATGGCACGCCGTCGAGCCAAGCCTGGCCACTGTTGCGGAGCTTAACGGCGTCTTGCGCGAGCTTGAGACCGGCAAGGAAGAGCAGGAGGATGGTGAGGGCGGCGCAGCGGAGTGGTTCGTCGACGCTGTCGTCGTTTCCCACGAGTTCACGGATCACTGCCACCGCGCAACGCTGGAGGAGCTGCCCAAGAGCACGCCTGTCTTTGCGACGGATGAGGCTGCCCAGCTGATCGGCTCCTGGGGCCACTTTGATAGCGTGGTCACCGCGCCGCTCTTCTCGAGCGCCTCCCCGCCCTGGAAAGAGGCCTTGTCGGCCTGCCACCCGCTTCTGCCTACTTGGCTAGCCATCGGCCGGGTAGTGACAGCCGGAAACTCGCTATACTACCACTCGGCCGTGATGGTCGCGTTCGACGCTTTGGACTCCCAAGGTGCCTCGGACGGGCAAGAGGAGGCGATACTATATTCGCCGCACGGGATCGAAGCCGACGACTTGCGATTTCTCCCATCGTCGGGGCTCAAAACCCTGGCGCTGCTGCACGGGATGCACGACGTCCGGATTTGGATGACCAAGCAGCTGAACCTGGGTGCGCACAACGGGCTCCGTTCGGTGCACGCCAGCCGGGCGCGGTACTGGGTGGCGACACACGATGAGGTCAAGGTCGGCGGGGGACTGATCAGCTGGCTGCTGCAGCGGACAGCTTACACGCTCAAGGATGCGGTAGGGGCCGAGGAGGGCAGGCTGAAGGAGGCGGCTGGAGAGGAGGCGGTCGCCGGCTACCGGTTCATGGACCTGAGATCGGGCGACGGGCTGGTGCTGGAATGATACGCGGCCGCCAGTTTCCAAGGTGGGAATGCCCCGAGGACAAACGGCAAACAGCCCAACAGGTAGATGGCCAGGGTGGGTTTAAAGTTTGTAATTGCGGTGATCTGGGCAGCCAAGGATGCAACGGCTGCACACAGACGGCGCAGCCAGGACATGACATGGCGGCCGGTGCGACTAGAGGCAGAGGAGCGCCCCCATTTGGCAATCCCGCGCATTCCCACATGGGAGGAGACACGAGACGGCTGTCCGGCCCACACAATTAATTGGGTTAGGCGAGAGGGGTGGGTGGACGCGGAGGGGGCATGCTATTTTGACGACAGCTCCTGGGAAATGCAGTGAGGGGTCCCCCACTACCGCCTCGTTGGCGTGGGCTGTGTGCCACTCTCTGGGGCCTTTTTTGAGATAACCACTGTTTGCGCCGCGCCGAACAAGCTCCTACGAGCTCCCCGCTGTGTCGCCGACATTAGTCATCGGCGTGTCGGTCTTGAGCTAGCGCCTAGGCCAAAGCTAGCCGGCCGGTGAGCTGTGGGACAGGGGCCGCGTGAGGAGCACAGCACACGACATGTGTGCGTCTCATCGAGCTGTTTGGCCCGAGGGCGCCGCTTGTTCACACGCATGTAGGAGGCAATCTGGCCGCGCAGCCCGGGGATCGTACGAGAGCGGAGGGCGCTGGGGACGAGCGGGATCGAGTGAATCACAAACCGGCGAGACGCGGCGCGAGCCTGTCATCCAGACGTTTTGGCAGCGCAGGCTCGAGTCCATGGCCTCCATGGGCTCCATGGTCTGTGCGCAGCGATCCAGGAGGCGGGATGGAGCGTGCAATCTCCGGCTGCAGGTACATGGGGCCAGGTATCGCACCAGCCGCGGCAGTGCGTGGAAGTACATGGAAGCACCCTGGGCGTGGTGTCTGCCGGCGGTCCCGCTAAAAAGCGAACAAACGTCGACCTGGACCGGGGTCCTGGCTGGCTGGGCTGAACCGATTTTTCGGCGGGGATTGGATTCGAGGGCCAAAAAAAATTGTCATGACTGCCAGAGCCTCGCCCGATCCTGCAGAGCTGCTGTTCGACCAAGTCACTCGCCGGCAGCCGCACCACCACCAGACGTGTGCATCGCCAGCCTCTCGCCCCGGGACCACGGCCAGCGAGCTCTGCCAAGGCAGCTCTCTCTGCCAGGGCAGCTCTCTCTGCATTGCCCGCCCGCCCACCCC
>PYSQ01000215.1:27339-54281 GCA_003049435.1 Nakataea oryzae | reverse complement strand
GCCATAAGCCATAAAACTTGGGCCCAGGGACCCAACACGGCGCACGCCAATGCAAAACTCTTGGAGCTGCGGTCGCTCCTGCTCGCAGAGATTGCGGAGACGTTGATTACCCGAGTCCTTCGCCATGGACGGTTCCGCAGGCCCCGGGCCTGACTGGCATTTCCCGTCGGGGCTGCGCATGTTGAGGGGCGAGCAATGGCTGACGTGGAACCGTGACCTCTGCGCGCACCTGGAGCGAGTCGGCCTCGACCACGTCTTCTACCCGCCCGGCGCCCGGTCCAGCGCCGACGCCCAAGCTGCCCGGCAGAGGCGAGGGAAGCCGACGTTCGAAGAGGTCCAGCGCACCGGCAACATCATCTGCTTTGGCATTGGGACCAAGCTGAGGTTCAAGCTGTTCGGCCCCCTTCCTCGCTCCCCGAACCCATCTCAGCTGTGGGACACGATCCGGGAGTGGTGCGACGGCTGCAGCCTGGAAGACGACAGCGACGTGTCCAGAACGCCGTCGCCATCCGAGGGCCGCCTGCAGCTGGTCGACTACCAGTCGGCGCTCCGGAAAATCACGTCGATCCAGCTGGCCGATTTCACCAATATCGACTCGTACTGCAATTGCTTCAATGGTCTGCGTAACAAGCTCGCCGGTATGGGCTGTGCCTTTACCAACCAGGATTACATTCTCCTGTATATCCAGGGCATTCAAGACGTCACTGGCCACTGCGCCTGGATTGAACAGGCCCTGGACGAGCTGGCCCAAGATCCTTCCACAACCCTTCACCGCGTTGAGTTCATATCCTGGGCGCTGCCCCAGAAGCCGCCGCCTCCACTTGCCGAGCGGATTAAGCGGCCGCAAGAGATGGACACGGCATATCCCGAAGCGACGGATAGGCCAGCAACACCGCCCGATCAGAAGCGCCACGAGGGTCGCGCGTTTCCACTCGATAAGCCTCCCGGGGCGGTGACCGACAGCCCCGATCGCGGGAGGTCGGCAGTCAGGGGCCATGAGCTGGCGACACCCGACAGTCGGTCATCGCGCCAAAGCAGCGCGAGCATAGATATGTCTATGCGTAAGCGCGACTTCCGGAAACCGGGCACCTGCAACCACAAAAACCACCGCCCCGAGGCGTGCTTCATCGACCATCCTGAGCTTCATTGGGGGGCCAGAGGCCGCCCAAAAACGCGGAGCGAAAGGTTTGAGCCGGCCATGGACCGCTATCAAGCAAGCCGTGACAGAAACCAGCCAAGCCAGGATAGGAATCAGTCGATTGGCGGTAGGATGTCAGGCACATGTCGCCATTTCAACCACCGACCTGAGGATTGCTATATTGATCACCCTGAGCTGAGGCTGAAGGGCGGAGTCTACGATAGCTACAAGCCTCACGTGCCCGCTTATTCCGAGTACGGGGGGAGTAGCCGCGATAGGCGTGCCTTGTATGATGCAGAGTCACATTTCAGCCGTGGAAATGCGCCATCTAGAGATCATTCAATCAAGAGAGAGGGTTCTCGGTCGACTCACACGGGGAAGGCTGGGTATGATGATGAGCGAACGTTTACGAAACACCCAGAGCGTGGTCGAGATAACGGGCCGGAGAGCTCCGTGAACCACGGCCATGGTTTCCTTGGCTCCAAAGTCAGGGGGAGTGCGGGCCCGAACTCTGGGGGCCATACTGTCAAGACCAATGAAACCAGGCCAACAAACACAGGGTTTCAGATCAAGGGAGGCGCTGGAGGTGCCACGGATTCGGCCGAGTTGACCAGGATCCTGGCCGACGAGACCGAGACCAGGCTTCACGAGAGCCCAACCGCAATCAAGCCCGATTCCGAGTTTCCTGGTCCATCGGGTGTCGCAAGGCCAATGCCCGCAGAAACCGGAAACGTCGACGGCACGAAAATTATCCCTACTGGGCCTCGGGGGCATGTCGCAACCGGCACCACCAGTAGTGTTCCCACCGGGCCTCGAAACCACGCAGCAAGTGAGAGTTCGAACAAGACCCCTACGGGGCCTAGGAACCAAACTGCAAGCGGCAGTTCAAATAGTGTTCCTGTTGGGCCCCAGAACCGCGTGGCAGGGGAAAAGGCGGTGGTTGCCAAGACTGCCAACGCCAATGAGATGGACATTGATGTGCAGACCAATGCCCCGGCGACGGATGGAAAAAGAATCACCGACAGCGCCAGGAATGAGCCGGCCAAACCAGAAGGCAAATCCCAATATTCGGGGGAAATGACAGCCCGGAACGGGAATGACAGGCGTGGCGCTGTCCCTAGCGGTTCACTGATGACGGGAGATAACTCCATACCTGTCGGGGGCTCCAAGGCCGCTAATACAAGTAGCAAAGCACCCCCGACTCTACAGGTTCAAAAAGAAGCCGCGCGGGGAAGTCTCCGTGAGCCGGCAGGCCAGCCGAATCAGGCCAGCGGGATTAACAGCACAGCTTTAGCTGATCAAGGCCCCGGCAAAAAATCCATCCGCCAGGCGAGTGAGTGTGCAGTCGACAGAGCGCTGGACGGGGTACTGTCTTACCTGGATACTATGCCGGCTGGAAATCATGTTCGGCCCAGCATCCCCTCCCCGCGTGCCGGCTCGGGCCCCCAGCCTTCTGCGGGAGCCGATGCGTCTGGTTCAGCACCCCGGAGCGCTGCGCCGGCGAGCGTCACAAGGGCGAGTGAGGTGAGCCCGCCGACGCCTCGGGCCGAGACTTCTCAAGGTAAGAACAACACTTCGTTCCCGGGACGGCAGACACATCTGTTCTCCCAGGCAATGATCGGAAAGTGCCAGTAGTACTCACGCCCTTATTTTCTGGTTTGTCAAACAGAAGCCCATCCGCCTCCGACGAAGCCTTCCGGTAGACCTATCGAGTCGACACAACAAACGGCGGCCTCGCCGGCCTCTAAAAAGAGAAAGATGTCGGACGAGGTACCCAGTGATGCAACACCTCAGGCTGCAGCCCCGCCGGCTCCCAAAAAGCGATGGGGTGCTCTTGAAATGATGAAGGCGTATGCCCCGAGCTCGCGGAACGTTTAGTGTACTAATTGCATATATGTGAGGGCGCCACGGGAAGTGGGTGTCAGGCCCCTTGTGTGCCTTCTTGATTTTTTTTTTCGCGGCTTCTGGAATCACCTAACCCTAGCTGGACCCGTCCTGGGAGAGGGAGATGTGTGTGTAAGAATCCTCCCGTAATAATACGTACAATAAATACTGAGAAGGCAGAACATCCTGCATCTCAGGCTTCTGTAAGCAATCAATCAACCCAAGAAACGTGCCTGCCCTGACAGACAGCAGAAGGAACGGCAGGCCCAACAATGTAGACTGCAGATGGTTGCTGTGACGTCATTCCGGGCGATGAACGTGGTAGGGCAGGGTGTGTTTGATTACATAACACACCTCCCGCCCGTGCACCCTCTGTTCTGCCCCGCCGGACCACAAGGGTGGACGCACCCACTCAACACGCTGCACGCGATGGCACTTTGACCAGACGCGTTTTGGCCAGGAGACAGAGCTCAGTGGGCGAATCGCGAGCGACGCTCGCTTCGAGACTGGATTTCCTGCCAGGGTCGCTTTGCTGCAAGGCAAGACACTGGATCCCACGATTCCGAGGAGACAATTGCCAGGTTTTGGGAACCTGTTTGCCGCCCTCGCTTGCTTCTAGGTAAACTTGCTTCCTGCAACGGCGACCCCAATGGTTTTCACGCCTCCCTCCTCGCTCGGCGCCGGCGACGACTCGTCCCTTGGTCCCGTGCAGGCGTTGCAGGCTCCCTCCTCGCCCGGGACCGGCGACGACTCGGCCTTCGATCCCGCGCAGCCGTTTCGGGGCATCGTGGTCTGCTGCACGAGCATCCCGCCGGAGCAGAGGGTAGGTCTCTCGGACCCAAGCCTCAGCACAGAAGCGGGACCGCGCAATGCTAACCACGAGCCGCCATAGTCCGACCTCGCCAACAAGACCACCGAGCTTGGCGGAGAGCACAAGTACGATCTGACACCTGATGTGACGCACCTTATTGTCGGCGAGTACGACACGCCGAAATACCGACATGTCGCCAAGGAGCGTCCCGACATACTGCCCATGGCCGCTGGCTGGATCCAGGCTGTGCGCGATCTCTGGACCAAAGATGCACCCATCAATTTCCAGGCGCTCGAGAAGACCTGGCGGCTCAAGACCTTCGAGACGGACGGCAACATGCACGGCACGTCTGTGGCCTCTCTCGACGACCGTGGGAGGCTTCTGATATGTCTGACGGGCTTCGACGATGGTTCGCGCCCCAAAACGTGCTTCTCCTGCTGCATCTGTTCTATACTGACAGGGCAATGCCCACTCTCAAGCCCAGGAGCGTCAGGACATTACAGACACCGTCACCGCCAATGGGGGCGAATATACCGGGGACCTAACGCGCAAGGTCACCCACCTAGTCGTCAACCGACCCGAAGGGCGAAAGTACGCGGCCGCAAAGACCTGGGGCATCCACACTGTGTCCATCGAGTGGGTTCGCGACAGCGTTGAGCGCGGCATGATTCTGGACGAGTCCCGCTACGATCCGCTGCTGCCCCCGCAAGAGCGCGGGGTGGGCGCTTGGAACCGGCGTCATATCAAGCCTGCCGCGCATAGAAAGCGGGCACGCGAAGGGTCCGGTGCCTCGGCTGCGCCGGGAGGCCCCGATGATCGGAAGAAGAAGCTGCGCCGCACCGCGAGCCAGAAACTCACGAGCCAGCGGGACGGCCTGTGGGGGGATATCCTCGGCGTCCACCAGCGCCAACCACAGCGCGGCCCGTCGGCTGAGGCGGCCGGCCAGTCCGAGGGCGACACCAGCCAAGGCGCTGCCAGCGGGAGGTCGGTGTCACGACAGCCATCTGCGGCGGCCGACCAGCCCGCGGCTCACGCGGATAGCACGGCAGCTGCAGGCCAGTCCAATCTGGCCCGTGAAACCTCCCGGGCAACATCCCAGGCGCCGGGGCCGGGTGTGTTCGGCCTGGCTGCCGATCGCCCTGTGTTCGATTCGTGCAATTTTTATATGGACGGGTTTAGCACCCGGCAGTCTGACATCCTGGTGAACACGGTCCTCTCCCTCGGCGGCCAGGTCGCTTCGACCCTCGAGGAGCTTACGTCGGAGCAGGGGTCCGGCTCGTACGAACACCTGATTCTCATTGTCCCCCAAGACTCTCAGCCCGAGACACATCCGCATCTGCCGGGCGGCGTCGAGATTGTGACGGAATTCTTTATCGAGCAGTGCCTGCACAAACGGCGCTTCGTCTCCCCTAGTGAGAATGTCATTGGCCGCCCGTTCCCGCGCTTCCCCATCGTGGGGTTCGAGGCCCTGGCCATCTCCACCTCGGGCTTTACGGGCCCAGACCTAAACCAGGTGGACAAGGTCATCCGGCAGCTGGGTGCGCGGTACCAGGAGCGCTTCACGCCAAAGGCTTCGATGCTCGTCTGCACGTCGGTCGAGGGGATCCGGAAGCAGAAGCTGGACTTGGCGTTGGCCTGGAAGGTGCCTGTAGTCAAAGTTGAGTGGCTTTGGGAGTGCATCTCAACCGGCTTCAAGGTCCCTTTCAGGGACTTCATGTTCCCTGAGCTCCACCAGAGCCTCACGCCCCCGGAGACTGAGGTGGCCTCGTACACCTTGGGCCTCAGCAAGGGAGCTCTTTCTGCGCGGCTCGCCAGAGGAAAGGCGGCGTCGGCCTCAATGTCTGCTTCCCCGTCGGACAAAATACAGCGGCAGGAACAAAAGGCCGCCAAGGTCACCATCAGCCCCATCGACACCACCGCGTTCGATAGCGAACGTCTCAAGACTGCTACTGCCGCAACTGCACTCACGACCGCGCCGCATCCTGAAATCCAGGCGAAGGACTCGGCAGAAACAGCAGCCTCCGAGACGGTGCCGGAGCGCCAAGAAGCACAAGCAGACATCGAATCGAACGCAGCGGTAGGCATCAGAAGCCGAGACCATTCTGCACCACTGTCAGAGGTTTCCACAAACGCATTGAACAAAGCTGCTTCGCCAAAATCACACGACCAGCAACTAGTCAACCCAGACGAGCCCACAAAGCCATCGGCCAACAGTCCACGGCGCAGAGGGCTAAGTAGGATAATGAGCGAAGTTGCCGACTCGGAGGCCCCAGACTCGTCAAGGGAGCAAACACCCGTCGAGGCTGAGGCTGAACCCCAGCGGCCTGAAAGCCGCAAGCCCCGGGACGCACGTCCACTCAAGCCCGAGGTCCAAAATTCCATGGCGAACCAGCTGGCGACTTTGTTGAACGGCACTGCTGCGACTGCCGGCTTGGGAGCCGAGCCGGACGCCAACAATAGCAGCAACGCCCGGCGGCGAAAGCGCAAGATTTTTGGACGGGCCGTTTCCAACACCTCTGCAGGATCTGACGGCAGCGGCGGGCTCAGCAACGGGACGCGCGAATCGCTCGGTCCCGACGTCCGGGAAGGTGGGCAAGAGGATAGCAACGCGGCAAACCGGCCGCCACCCTCGACGGAGCTGGTCTACGACGCCCCAAAGTCCGACTTCTTCAGGGCCCAGCTGAGGGCTGGCGGCGCGCTGGACAATGCGGGTGACGGCGACGATGGCGGAAAGCTCACTCTCAAGGACCTGCAGCAGCACCAGCAGGCTGCGTATGGGACCAGGGCCGCCGGCCCTTCGAGGAGGACGCGGCAGCGGTAGAAAAGACGCCATCTTTTTATGCATCGTTCTAGCGGCATTGACATAATACACCGAGCCGTGGAAGGCAGGTGGAGTTTGGGGGCAGCATTTATTGCTTTGTTTGGAAGCCGCTTGGCTTTTTTTCTCAATTCTGTTTTAGAGGATATTGTTAGGATATTTTCAAGAAGCAAGGCGTTCATGTCAAAAGGGTTGGTATTGATTAGGGGAGGAGGAGCTCCTCGTGTACGGAAACGGTTCATAACCTCCTTGTAGCACTTTGTAGATAATTCGCAGATTCGAGAATGATGTCTTCATGTTTCGACGGAGTCCAAATTGAATTCTATGTGGTTCAAGAAAAGCAGATATTCAAAGTACTCCGTACTCGTCCTGGCTAGCTATGTACTGGGTATCATTTCAAAAAATTGAAGTTTTGCCGGCTGTTTCCCTCTACCGAGACAGGCTGCTGTGTGTTTTTGCGTCCAATCAAAAACCAAAACACCGTCGTGCGTCCCTTTACGCGTATCTAAACATGTACAGCGCCTTCCCACAAATCGACTGACTATCCATCCTGTGCAAGAGAACACCAGAGAACAAGGAAATAAAAGGCTAGGCAATTGCCAAAGAAGAGGAAGAAAAGAACAAGGAGAGACATCAAAGCGTGTAAAGACTGTGGTGGAGATAAAAGGCGGCTGAGCCAACGCCGCAAGGAGAGGCATAAATGTTTTGTAGCGATCCTCGCGAGTGAGACGATGAAGAAGATAAAAAGCGGCCAAAGGACATGGATAACGAGAGACGTGAAAGGTAGAGATTGTAAGCGGTCGGAGCAGTCATTAATCATGGTAATGGGAAAGCAAAGAAAGCGAAAATGGGGAAAGAATAGATCGCTCAAACGCCAAAAAGGTATAGAAAGAAGAGAGAAATGATAATAGATGGAAATGACAAGGAAGAAAGGGGTAAATTGCCCCCAAAATGGGACTTGTGATGGAAAATGTTGGCTTGTAAGCCTAGAATCCCGAGGCAGCCTCGGTAAGGACGCTCAGAAGGCTGGCAGCAGCGCCACCGATGCCAGCGGCACCCAGGGTCTGCCCCCACACCTTCTTCTTCTCGCGGCGTGCATCCTCGCGGTCACGGCTGGCGTTGGAGTCGCCGCGGCTGTGGTGGCGGTACGAGTCCGAGTGGGAATGGCGGTGACTGCGGCGGTGGTGATCGCGGTCGTCGCGGCTGCGGTCGCGCTCGTAGCGATCTGCGTCGCGCTCACGGCTGCGGTCGCGGTCGCTACGATAGGAGCGGCGGCGGGTTTCCCTATCCCGCTCGCGTTCCCGCTCGCGCTCCTTCTCCTTGCGCTCGCGGCGCCTCTGCTCGGTCGCCATTTCCTCGGGCGAGATCTCGATGGGACCCTCGCGGTCGAACCGGACGTGGTTCTCATTCTTGTTCTTCAGGATCGGCTTGGGAGGGACTGTGCTCGCGGGCGAGGCCTTTGAGCCGTCGCCGCTCTTGCTGTCGGCAGACATTGGGAGGATGAAGGGGTACACCTTTGTGCCCTTGTCCTCATCATCGGCGGAGCCGTCTTGGCTGCTCTTCTCCTTGGATTCGATCCTTTCCTTCTCCGTCCTGGGGCTGCTGCTCTTCTTGTCGCTGCTGTGACGGCGAGAGCGGTGGCGGCGGTCCTTCTCATCGTCGGAGGAAGAGTCGCTCGAGTCCCAAAGATCGCTCTCGGTCTCGCTTGTCGAGCCAGACCGAGGCTTCTCGTCGCGAATATGGGAGTCCCTGCGGCCGTTGTAACGAGGAGGCGGGGGCGGCTGGAAACGCTTGCCGTCGTAGCTGGCACCTCCCATCCGCTGGCGGCGCACCTCAAGGGTCTGGTGGGCGTACTCGGCGATCTGGGCCTTGGTAAGCTCGCCCAGGACGGCAACGAAGTCCGGGCGGGCCTCGTAGCGAACACCGGCGCGGGCCAGGACTTCGGGGCTAACAAGAGTGCGGCGGATCTTGGTCCAGGTGGCGTCTAGCGGGATCTCGCGGCCGGAGCTGTCGGGCTGGAGGCGCGACGCCAGGCGCGGGAGCTGCTGGTAGGTAGCTGGCGGGGGCGGCGAGGAGCCATATGCGGGAGGCGGGGTTTGGGTGACCATGGCCATGGATGGAGTAGATGGCATGGTCGGGCTGGTGTAGGCCGGCGGCAGGGCGGGCGCAAAACGAGGAGAGACGCCCAGCTGGTCCGCAGCGGTGGGAGGGGCGGGCAGGTAGCGCGGCGTGGCGCTGTTGGGCGATGTGCCCGGCGACACATACTGGGGAGGGGGCATGGTGGGTGAGAGCCGCATGGCCGCCATGTGCGACGCGAGGCGTTCCGCCTCTCTGTGGTCGAGCTGCATCAGGTCTCGTGTCGAGATGATGGCCAACTTGCTCTGGGACTCGCTCGATTCCGAGCCTGAGTCTGTGGAGTCAGACGCAGACGACTGCCGCTCAAGTGCAGACAAGCCGCTGCTCTGCCGACCATAGAGGACAGGAGGCTGGAGCAGTTGAGGGGAGGTAGGTTGGAGCTGCTGCGGGGAATGCTGTGCTTGAGCATGCGGGCTCGTCTGCGCCTGAGGCTGCGGGTGGGGGATGTAGGGATTATATGTCTGCAGCGACTGGCGCTGGCGATGGTGCTGCTGCCCCTGAGCCTGGAGCGGGTTGATGCTGCTGCTGGGCGGCGAAGGCGGGCCTTGTGGGCCTTGTGGGCTCCTAGGGCATCCCCGGTTAGGGTGGGACAGGGTTGGTGTCGTGCTGCTATAATCGGGCGGTCCACGGTCGAGCTTGACCGAAGGCAAGAACTTTTCGTTCATGTTGGTAGGGGAGACGACCTCCTTGGGACTGAGATCATCCTCAGGGGCGCGCGGGTACGACGCCGGAGGGGCCACTGTCATGGGGGGCCCTCGCGATAGTGGAGACGGCTGCCGAGCATGCACATGAGGCGGCCGCTGCGGCTGGTCAAGAAGCAAACCACGGACTGATGGTGGGCTGTCGTTGTCCAACAGGCCGTTCGAGTCCATCTCGCGGATGTAGGCTCGGAGCACCTCCTGCAGTTGGGCACAGTTTTGTCCGAGTCAGTACGCGTTCTAGACCGATCATTGTCTCGAGAATTCAAGCAAAAGTAAACATCGGCAGCGTCGCACAGCACCGCGAGGGTCTGGCCAGACGTGCTCATCATGCCCACGGAGGGCATGATGCCGTCGGACGGTCGGGAGAATGCAACAAGCATTGAGAGAGACATGCACGCACTCAAAGGAGAGCATGGGGGTCGCACAAAAATAGAAAAGTGTGGCGGATGGATAGGGGGAGGGGATGGGCATGGGCATGGGCATGGGCATGGTGTTCATGCGGGCCCCACAGAAATCAGCATACCTTGTTGCGCATCAACACATCGGTCGAGAACCCCTCCCTCGTCAGTTCGTCGCAAAACTGCTGCCACAACTCGTCCTCTCCCAGCTCGCCGGAGCCATTTGACCCGCCCGTGGCGACTCGGCGGCGGGCCAGGCGGGCTGCGATGGCGTCGACTTTGTCCTTTATAGAGTCGAGCTGCTGACTCTGCGGATTGTCGACAAAGGTTCTCGCGGTGGCTGGGTTCTGCAGCTGGATCGTGTCCAGGAATATGTCGATGTTGGTCTTCTGGTTGGCTAGCTTTGTGCGGATGAGCGCGATCATGTCCTTCTCGCGGCTCTCCTTGGTGCCGACAATATAGCCATCGCGCGGTGGGCCCTCTTCCGAGGGTGTGTCGGCGCTGCTGCCGCCGTACTTCTCGAGGATGGTATCGAGCTGCTTGAGCGTGAACTCACAGTCCTCAACGATGGGGCCCAGCTGGCGCGCATAAAGACTATGCTCCTGCTGGGTCGTGTTCAGCAGGCTGTCCGGGTCCTCGGCCTCGACGCGCAGGTGCTTGAGGACCGTGTGCAGTCCCCTGACCACGACGGCGATGTCGGAGAAGTCAGGCCCAGCCAGACGGGCGCGCCGGTAGAGCGCCCGTGCGAGCCCGTCCGCCTCGGCGATGCGCGCGACCGACGTGTTTGGGTGGTTCATGCCTGTGCGTGGTGGATGTGGTTCCTTGCTCTGTGCGCCTGTACGTGTGACGGCTTCCTCTCTCCTGGTGCCCTCACCTTGGGCGGCACTTCCAGTTCCTCCGGCCAGTCGAGCAGTGAACTGAGGCGTGATTGCAGGTTCACGAGAAGAGGATAAATGTGCTTTGTCTTGTTGCACCGTTGCTTTCTTGAGAGACAGTTCAGTTGCGACGTCGACGAAGCTGGGGGTAGTGAGAAAAAACTAGGGCAGGGCTGGTGTGAGTCGCGACCAAGAGGAACGTCGCTCGTATCCCTGACAAATAGGTGGCAGTGCTATCCCTGGCCGTAGCTTATGCCAGCAAGCACCCGGGGCAGTGTTAGTGGGGGGAAGCGAGGGGACCCTGGGAAGGTCGGAGGCTGCTCGTGGAAGCAGGGAGACCACAAAATAAACGGGCTGAGGTTGTGCCAGGTTTTCCAAGAACCGAAAGTCTGGGAGTTGCGAACACAAAAGGTGCGAACATAAAAGGCGAAAGTGGAATGGAGGGCGACGGGAATGGAAAAGACGCTGGCAGAGGTGGGAGTTCTTGGGGGTTGGTCACAAGTCCCCGCCACGGTCGCAAAACGCGAGCGCTAATCAGGAGGACGACGTGGGATGGGGCCGATGAGCCATGCACCCATCCACGGACGGCCCTGTAGCGGGCGCGCTTGCTTTTGGGCCGCGAGAAAAAAAAAACTGTGCGGCAACGCCACGGGGTCGTACCTGCTACCTTTGCAGGACCCTTGCTTGGCCGGCTTGGATTGGGCGGCTTCGATTGCCATCCGTAATGGCTCCAGCAGAAAAAAAAATGGCAAAATCAGCCAGCCAGGCCAGGCCAGGCTGGCAACGTCGCCGCAGCCTGCAGATGCAGAGGGGTGTGGGTCCGCGCGCGCCATCAGGTGTTGGTTGGCTGGCTGGGCTGCAGAGGCGGGCGCTGGTCGGGCGCCCAGGCGGTGCCAGTTCGTCCTTCCTTTTTCTTCCCTGCGTCACCCCTCTCGTCCGTCCGCGTTCCCTGACGCCTGCTTCTGCGGCTGCTGTCAGATCGGCCGTCACACCCAAAGCCTGGCCATCCCGTGCCGTCGCCTGCATGCACCGTCTGGACAGGGAGGCCTGGTGCGTGCGGAAACGCGGTTGCAGAAGCTTCTGTTTTTCTGCTTGCTTATTGTTGCTGCTCGGTGCTGCGGTGCGGCGTCGTCCTACTCGCGACGCCGTCCCAAGGGGGGCGAGACCAACCACCTGCGTCACTATCTACGGGCACCCACTTGTGCCTGGCCCAGGGAGGGAGGGGCTCGGACGACGGAGAACATCATCCGTCGGAAGGCTGGGAGGAGGGCCGGTCGCTGGGCCTGGATCTTCGCGCGCAAAACCAAGTGACGTCGTCGCTCACGGTGCGTGGCGCGCGCTGGTATCTGCGTCCAAGGGCCCCATGGCAGCGGGGGTTGAACTGACCAATGGCATGCAGGAACATCCACGTGCCCTGCTGAGGACAGGGGCCGGCTTGCTGTCGTTGCGCCACGCTACGGACCGAGAGAGGTCAAGGTATCCACAAAGCCATCGTTTCAGTGCTTGGGCGCTGACGTGCAGCAGCGCCCTCACTCCAGTCGGTCCGCTGGGTCCCAGCCCCACGAACCACCGTTCTTTTTTTGCAGTGGCGATTCCGGCCATGACTCTTTGGCGATGGCTTCGAGAAGGTTTTAAATCAAGTCGAATGTCGCCGGCCATGGAAACCGGCGCTGTCCCACCTCCCCCGTCTCGTCTGGAAGCCCCTGGCCGCTTGTGTCACCAATGATGAAATCAGCCGGCCACAGAGAAATCACACGCTGCCCAGTGCATTCTGCGGAAGTGATCGTCGGCCTGGCGGTCCCTGCAGCAGAGAAACCTACGCCATCTCAAAACACAGAGCAAAGCCGGGCAAGCATGCAAGAACCAAGCAGGCGCGCTGCATTTACCAGGGAAATCGGTTGAGGCGCTCTTCGGTGCGTCCCTCGGCCCCTGAGGAAGCAGGGAACCGAGTTCCCCGCGCACCGATCGACGGCGAGCACCTTGGTTCAGCACTGCGCAGACCCAATTTAGATCTTCGTTTGCCACCTCGTGTCATGATCGAGGCTACACCGGCCACCGCGAAGCAGCCTCGCTGCCAGTAAACATCCAAGCCATCACGCCGTTTGCTGTCCTTTATCTTTTCTTTATTTCTTTATTTTTTTTCGTCACCCCCTGCAAGCCCTTGGGCCCTCCCAAACACACGTACAATGCATGCACCGCGCCCGGCTCCAATGGCTGCAATAGCAATGCCCCGCGCGCTAATCAAGCGCGCGTGCAACCCTGTCACACAGAGGCCAAGCAGCCGGCTCCATCTGCAAGTAAAGCTAATGCTGGCTCGCATGACTTCGCCGCCGCGCTAGCCCAGCATGTCCGGTCTGGCCGTTTTCAACCGTCGACCAAACAATCGACGGCGGCCTCCGCTTCCGCCCGTTCCGGATATCGTGTAATGCTTGTCCGGCGCCCGGCGCCATACCCCTGTTCACCTGTCGCCGGCGCCCAGGCAGAAGCATTTCAAGCACCGCGCAGCTTGCCCATGACCAACCAAACAATGTTGGCGCGCTCCGGTGTGGCACGCCATGCGACTCTAGATACCTCTTGCGGGTACCAACAGACGGTAGCCCTGCCTGGGCGACGGAGCCAACAAGGCCAAGGCTGCGAGTCTGGAAGTGCACAATTTAGATCCGTTCCGCCTCATCCATCGGTCACTTGTGTTCCACAACTGCTAATGAGACCTTTTGCATGGTCTGGTTTTCATGGCAGCCTGGTCGCCTGCGAGCGAGCCTAGCAGCTCTTGATTTAATTCGCTATTCAAATCCCCAAGATTCTCTCACAGGATGAAGGTCACAATTGCGCCACTTGTGCGACCCTGTTGACGATGAACGCACAATGCGCCTTGCAGGCGTCGTTTGTGTCCCGGTCCCGATGTTCCCCACGCTGTCTTGAGGCTGAATCGGGCTACGCATATGAGACGAGAAGTCTTCATCCATGTTCGATTCATAAACCCTGTGCCAACATCCCCAACGAAGCCACAAACCCCATGCTTTACGCTTTACCACGGGCTTTTCGCATTGGGGTTCGGTTCATAAAGTGCGTGTATACGAAATGACATGGATGCAGATCCATGGCTCAGCACTTACCGGCTCATGCCGCCGCGTCTCCGCGCGCTTGTTAATGGTCAGGGTAGACCAAACCATCTTGAGGCTTCGGTATGTACCACCCACTCAGACGGGCCACCGGTCATGAAAAGTACTTGGGTGTGCGCCACGTGCGTATGTTGGAGATGTGATGTTGCAAGTCACTCGGCAAAAGCATGCAGATATGCCGGGGGGCATCAAATATCTCGACAGCCTCGTTTTCTTTGTTTCTTATCCTAAGATGGCCATTATTGAACCCGAAGCAGTCCGCTTTGCATGTCACACAGACGCGACGCCTCCTCCGGACCGCCGGTGGCGCCGTCCTTGTTGTCATGCTTTGGGCTTATCCAGAAACCAAGAGCCCCAGCAAATCCATGAAGCCAGGTTCTGCCCGCCCGCCGATCAGCCGCAATTCAAGCTGACGGTGGCATGGCATGCATCTACCTGCGTGCCTGCCAACCGCAAACAAGGCCGGTGACTTAAATGATGAATTGTTCTTTCTTTTCTGTTGCATCGCCGTCTGCAGCTGGTACCCAGTACCCAATACTCACGCACGTGTCACCTACTATGCATTCAACTCCATCCATCTCTGCCTTTCATTACGCCTAACGCGGATCGATAAAGTTCGCAACCACCCAGGTGAGACATGCAGAAGCATCCTGTCCAAGGCAGCCCTCGAAAAAAACAACACCAACAAACACATGATTGGTCCAGGTGGCAACCATCTCTGCGGATCCCCAATTGCTCCCAGCGGTCGGCTGCATCCTCCCCCGTCAGCCATTGGCCGGCTCCAGCAAATCGCGGGCCTCTACACCCAACCTGACGGGAGCCGGTGGCGACGCTGGCCTGTAAAAGCCGTACTGTCTTCCCCGCCGGGACGTCCCAGCCCTCCGTGCCCCAGAGGAAGGGGGCAAGATATCACTGGGCCGGGGCGGGGTTCCGGTCCCGACAGCATCCCTCTGATCATCCAATAAACCACAATCGCTTATCCGGAATGTGCAATTTTGGCTCAAATAGTAGCAGGTGGTGGCATTGGATATCCAGCTGCTAGCTACCTGGTTCCTAATGCAAGCCTCCGAGGCTGCTGAGGCCTCTTGGGTGAGACGTGACGCGACAAGGCAGCAGAGTTTTGAGGCGGGGAATTTTACCATGGCTGGGTCTAATGCGATCTAGAATAGTTTGTCGGGTGAGGCTGATCCAGGACTACCAGAGCAGATAGTTACCTACATAGACTCCGGGCAAGCGGGGGAAAAAGGTGTCAGCTGCCATTCCAAGGCTTGGACGTAACACGGCACACCGGAGCTGACGGAGCAATCGAAAAAATGGACACAGACGGATTTTGGAATTGCTGATCATCCGAAAGCCTGATGATTTCTCAGCCTCAGACCATATCAAAAACTCATGACCGGGTCAGGTAACCGAACCTGTAAATGCGCTTTGGAACAAACAAGCAGGCCCATCTGCTTGGGTATCTGCATCGGTATCTACCATCTATTACAAGCCACCGCTACGAGGAGGAAATTCACGTGTGGGCTTAGCCTCCCAGACACACACGCGTCTCTCTTCTAAATCAAAATCCTCTCGAACGTGTAATCTGCCACCTTTTTGCTGGCCAAATGCCCAATCTCCCTCGTAGTCCTCTCCTTGATCTCACCACCAGAGACAATTTTCCGCCTCGACACTTGGTGCTTTGTGGCTTTGGATCCCAGAGGCAGCACTGAAGGCAGACCGGCTGCCGGCGCCTCCACAAGCTCCTTGGTGCCGCTGGCTTTTTTGGGCAAAGACGCCCCGTATCGGACCACCTCGGTGAGGATGCCTCGCAGGTACACCGCCTCCTCGACGCCCTCGAGAGCGACGCTGACCTCCAGCTTCATTGAGCTAAGGAAGTCAGCTGCATCAACGTGGTCGCCCGAACCACTACCTGCCAGAACAAGCATGTCGTTGATGAGCCAGCCGCCCGGTCCCACCGAGTCGATGCATTGACACAGCAGGTCTGCAATCGTGCGAATGCTGCTATCCGATGCAGCTTCCACATCATCGTTCTCGACCAGCCGCGTGCCGTCCAGATACCGGCTGGTCCAGCCGGCTCTGTTGAGCTCCATCCGCAATAGATAAATCAACGACAGAGTCTCTTCCGGCGGGAAGACTTGCTGTATGGCCCGCACGTTTGCGGCGGGAGGGCAGCCGCCCAGCTTGCTGAACGCTATGCCGAGCCCTCGAGAACGGTTGCTGGACTCGTCGGTGAGGTAGTGTTCAGTGAGGTTAAGCTGCTCCTCGAGGCGGTCAAGCTCCATGCCGATTTCACCATTCTCCTGGGTGCTGGCCCCAGTGTCGTTGGCCGGAGCGTCTGTCAGGAGGTTCTTGCTCATCTTTTGAGGATCCTGGATCAGCTCGAGGCTACGCATGATGATTTTGACCGCAGACAATATCTCAACGGGCCCAAGGCCGGTCGCAGCTAGCCATGTCAGCAGCAAGCCGAGTGTGGGGTCGACCTCGGCGAGAACAACAGGAAGCTGCTCTGCCAGCACGCTTTCTGACCCGTCAAGGTCAGGATGTTCAGACTCAAGGGCTGCCTGGACGTTGGGGATTGAGAGGTGGCCGGCAAGCGCCAGATACTGAAGCACGCCGGTCCACGGAAGCCGGCAGCGCAGTCGCCAGCCCAGCAGGTTGGAGACACCGTCGTTGACCACGGTGAAGATGCGCTGTATGCTATACATGACCATGCGTCGATCGGCCTGTACAAGTTGGTCCGGAAAGCTCCAGATTGGGAGCGCGCGCCCGTTTACGGTCCAGTAGGAGTCTCCGTTGGGGCCTGTGAGACGACGCGGCTCAGTCGCGGTGCCGTTGGCCTTGGGCTCGTCCACGTCCATTGCCACGTCCTCACCACTAGGGCTGTCGTGCTCCAAGCCATCCACGCAGTGAACCTGGAATGAGAAGGCCATGAACTTTTCAAAGTCCTCGTAGTCGCCAGACTCCATGGCCTCCTCGGCTTGCTTCGCATCATCCATCCAGGACCCCAGTCCATAAGAGCTTTCGAGTGAGGGAGGAGTAAATGTCGAAAAGCCTGTAGCCTCGAACTTCCCTGAAGGCTTGCTGATCTTCACCGGTGCGTTTAGCCCTCGGCCGATCGAGTCTATGAGAAGTCCCTCGGCCCGACGCTTCTTCGTTCTGCTCTTGGGCGCCTCCAGCTGAATGGCGACCAAAGAGGCTCCGCAAAGGGCGATGGCCATCTCAATGCGCGCAAAGTATGCGATGAGTTTGTAGGCGCCCGGTTGTTTTTGAGATGCCTCTACAGCCAGCGAAGACTGTAGTGACCGGTAAAGTGGGTTGTATATGGCCAGTTCCTTCTCAGTAGCTGTGAGGATAGATGTCTTGGAGATCCGAAGGAAAGAGCGCGCCCCTGGGACCCGAAGCTCGCTCTCGATTCTGGGGACTGCGGACGAAATATCATAAGTCGTTACTGTCTCGGCGCAAAGCTCGGTGAGGGAGCCAGAAGCCACATCGAAACGATAGATGGAGGGCACATCAGAGCTTGATGGTCGGGCGGGGAGAGGCGAAGCAAAGATTTGGACAACACCCTGGCTTCCAGTCATGCTGCCAGGTGCTGGAGGCGAGACCGCAACGACATGGACGTGACGGGCCTCCTTGTCAGCGAGAGATGTCGTCGAGAGCAGAACTAGGAGGCTAAGGCTCCCTCCATCTTCTTCCAGCTTTGGAAAGAATAGCTTGAGCAGATCGTCCTTCCCTCCAAAAAGCCCGCGCACGATGTCGGCGACAGAAGCCGATTGGGCAAGGTCTATGCGCAACTCAGCCGAAGCAGTCAACCCTGTGTCCTGCTTGAGCGCCGCAGGAGCTGCCGACCAGATCTGCTTCAGTGACTCGCCATCGAAACAGGAGATGCTGCCTGTCTTGGTGACTGCAAGAAGGTCTGCAGGCGAGGTTGAGGATGCTGCGGCGGGTGTCGATGTCAAGTGGACGATGCGGTGCGATCGGGGAAGAAGCTGCGAGACACTCGTCGAAGCACTGGCCCCGGCCGCGCCGAGAGCGTCCTTGTACAGCGAAAGCTTAGGCTTAGGCTCCAAGGTTGAGGCGTAGGTGTACCTCGTCACGCTGTTGTCGGACGCCTTCCACCTCAGCGAGAAGGGCGGGCAGCTGAACGAGGCTTGCGGGGGGACGGGATACGAGGTAATCAGCCTCGATGACGGGGCCTGGGGGTGGATGTTAGCAACGACAACTGATTGGCAAATGGCAGTGCTTGAAACAGCGGAAGACGAACGTCGTATATGTTCAATGCCTCGCCGTTGATGCCGACGGCCAGCTCCGGGCGCTTCCGCTTCTTGGACGCTTGGGCCTGGCCGAACACTTCGCCAACCACGTAGGTCTCGGCTGTCTGGTCCAAGGTCCTGGGAAGCGACGTCAGCTCGTAGGGCTTCTGGATTCTGAAATGAGATGCCATCGTGGCCTAGCCCCTGCGACAGCGCGCCGGCCCAGCTGGGGTGAACGAGGGGGAAGATTTGACTGGAGAAGTAGACTTGCGATGCAGCCTCGGAGCTCTATCGCTGAGGTTCTCGCGCCGCTCAGAAAAAAAAAAATCCTGAGGTGCACGGCCGCCTGCAATTGAAGTGGGGTTCGATGCCGTATCTTTTATCGCCTTCGTGTGAGTGGTAAGGGATGGCTACCGCAGCCCCACCCATACCAAGCTTCCCGCTGACATAACCCGGGTGGTCCAATACCTATCCTGGGCTAGCAGGGGTCCACGCAGCCAGGCGTCCGTCATTCATCAAAGTCGCGACTTTGGGTGGGCTGCGGCGCTACAGACGCGATTTAACGCGCCTCGATTAAAGAGCCAACCTCTGCCACGTTGGTACCGCTGCCACACCTGCCGAACCGCTGTATTTTCCTTCCCGGCTAATTCGCACTACGATAATGAGCATCATATCTCGATAGCACGCTCAAACTCCTTTTTTGATTTTTTTTTCTCACGAGCCACGTTCCCCCCAACCCAACGACCTATTCTATCCACGAACTCGCCTCTCGCCCGCCACAATCTCGACCGCCCTGCACGCCAGGCCAGCCTATCCGGTGACCGGGGATCACCGGAGAGCTGCTAGGTCTTGCTTCCTCCAGGAATGGCCGTTCTTGTCCAGCAGCAGCCTGCTCCTCTCCCGAACATGGATGCAGGGGAAACGGCACCCGACAAGAAGCTTCACCCCTTCTTCGAAACCCCACGGCCTACCGACCACCAAGGGGGCAACGTTGACGCCTTGGGTGCAGCCGACACCGCAACCGATCCCACCTCACATGCCGCCCAGATCTCGACCTCGGACGACGAGCATACCCACACACCGGATCAGGACGGGCCGAAACAAAGGAAACGCAAGCCAGAAGCAGATGTCCCCCAAACTGCTGATGGAAAGAAGAAGCGTGGGAGACCGAGGAAGATTCCAAGATCATCTCCGCCAATAGAGGAGTCTCTGGAGAAAACGGTTTCGGCAAGTGCTCTTGAAAATGGGTGCGCTGTGCCTGCCAGCGAGCCAGCCCCTCCCCAGGTGCGTGAGGAACTGGTTAGCACCGCTCCCAGCACGGCACCACCCGAGCCCGCCCCTGTGACTTTCAACCTGGCGACCATCGCGCAACCTCCTCCGTCAGAACCCGCACAACCTAGGAAAATGCTTGTCTTCAATCCCAAGTCGGGCACCTTGGGACCACCACCGAAGCCAAAACCAGGCCCGGGGGCGAAGGGGGCGAAGGGGCGGGGAGCAAAGCAAGGGTCTTTGATTGCCTGCATAAAGTATGGCGGGGGCTTGGACGACGAGGCACGCGTTAGAATCGGAAGCAGGATCAGCACAATTCTCGCAGGACCGCCCCATGTCAAGCCGGGCTTGCTGGGATCTCAAAACCAAAGCAATGCGGCCTCTGAGCAAGCCAGTCTGCCAGCCAGGAAGGCTGCCCAGATCCGGGAACCAAAAACCTCAAAGCCTCCGCATCCCTTTTTCATGGGGAAGAGAGAGAGGACAGACTTGGCGGCCGAAACCAAGGGTACTCAACAAACAACGCCGGCGTCATCCTCGCGGCCGCGCGGCGGTACTCTTGATGGTTCTCGTGGTCCTAGCTCAGGCCAGCCCACCTTCGGCATCAAGCACAGCGGAGTCAAGGTGCCTGGGGCCCGCCACCCAGCTTGGCCATGGAAGGGCACGGCACACGTTGGCCGTGACGAACCACTGCCGCCGACCCCTGGCACCACGGGTTCGGTGGTTCCCCCCAGGAAATCCAAAGGCAACGCAACTGCCGTCAGCGAGAAGGAGTCGGTTGTGTCCGAGCTGGCCTACTCGCTTGACATTCCCGCCATAGTTGCCGAGGTCCGGAACATCAACACAGACGACTTTCTTCCCCCACCAATAGAGCTTCGTCTCCCTCGCAAACACTGTGAGAGCGGCCGAAAGCTGCAGCAGAGGGTGAGAGGTGGGCTTCGCACACTGAACAGCAATCCTAGCATGGCGAGCTTCTTCGACTCGATCAAGACCAGCCTTTCCGCACATGATCGATCACAATGCGAGTCGCTTTCTTGGACCCAAAAATTTGCCCCTGTCTCGGCTGCCGAAGTACTGCAGGCCGGTAGAGAAATGGGTCTTCTCAGAGACTGGCTAGTCTCCCTAAAGGTACAGGCGGTTGACACAGGCGTCGTCGACGGGTCTGTCCCGACAGGCAAGGGAGGGTCGAAGGACGGAAAGAAGAAGCGGAAACGAAACAAACTAGACGGGTTTGTTGTTTCCAGTGGTGACGAGGGCGATGAGCTGGGCCAGCTCTCGGAATCGGAGGGCGAGCTGTCTCTCACGCACCGTTACTGGGCCACGAAGAAGACAGTCGTCCGAGGCGGAGATGGTTCTCGCAAACCTGGGAAGGACGCCCCGCGCTTGAGGAACGCAGTCGTCATCAGCGGCCCTCACGGTTGTGGCAAGAGTGCTGCGGTTTATGCCCTGGCCAGGGAGCTCGGCTTCGAGGTGTTTGAAATCAGCCCTAGCAGCCGACGCAGTGGAAAGGACATTCTGGAGAGGATCGGAGACATGACTAGGAATCACCAGGTCCAGCAGCAACAGTCCGGGGCCGCGCCCAGTACTAGGGACGGGAAAGACGACGGCCTGCCAGCCGAAGACCAAGTCGCCGCAGAGGTCCAGTCCGGGAAACAGGCGACCATGAACTCGTTCTTCAAGCCGAAGACGGTGGCTAAAGTGAAACCTGAGAAGCCACAGCCCGAGGTCCAGAAAGCACCTGCCGAGCCATCCGAGGCCCGAAAAGCCGCCCCCAAGAGCCAGAAGCAGTCCTTGATCCTCCTCGAGGAGGTTGACATTCTATACGAAGAGGACAAACAGTTTTGGTCGACGGTGATTGGGCTTATGGCACAGTCTAAACGTCCTTTCATCATGACCTGCAACGACGAGGCTCTTGTTCCGCTGCAGACCCTGAGCCTCCACGGAATCTTTCGCTTTAGTACGCCTCCGATGGACTTGGCCGTTGACCGACTCCTCATCATGGCTGCCCATGAAGGCCACGCCCTCGCTCGAAGGGCGGTTGAGTCGCTGTACGAGGCAAGAGGCGGAGACCTTCGTGCTTGCATCGCCGAGCTCAACTACTGGTGCCAGCTGGGAGTAGGTGATCGAAGAGGCGGGTTCGACTGGTTTTACCTGAGGTGGCCCAGGGGAATCGACCTTGACGAGAATGGCGATGTCATCCGTGTAATCAGCGAGGGGACTTACCAAGACGGGATGGGGTGGCTCGTAAGGGACCCGGAAGGTGGACGAGCCTCCGCCGCCTTGCACCACGAGGCTGATCTCCTGCAGCAGGCCTGGGACAACTTTGGTCTCGATCTCGGCAACTGGCAGGACTGCTCGGCCATGGAGCAGTGGGCCAAGGAGGTCAGCACCATGGCGAACACTCCTGCCAGGCGGCTCGAGGCCCTGGACGCATACGACGCATTCGCGGATGTGATGAGCATTGCCGACCTGAATGCCGCCATGGCACCGGCCTGGTCGCATGAGGTATGCCGCACTCCTATCCCCTCCCCTTCATCTCAAAATGCATTGTACTAACGTCAACCAGCTCCACATTGATCCAACACTTCCTCCTGTTCCATCTAAGGCCAAGGATGACCTAATACTCGGCCTCGCGTTCCTCGAGGCAACCCCGGCCGTTTCATTCGACTCGCTTGGCACCTCGCTCTCTATCGCCCTCAAGAGCCTCTCTAGAAATCTCCTCTGGCATGGATCCAACGAGCGCAACCTTGACTGTGCCCAGTATCTGGCCCCCATGCAGCAAGACCAGGCAACGACACTGCTGCACAAGCAACTCACTCAGACGCCACCCTCGGCCCCAGCAGTCAATAGGCTTGACTTCGCCATGGCGTTTGATCCCATTGCCGCAGCAGACGACGCCTCTTCCGTTCCCGTTTCATACCTAGACCCGTCGGTATGGGACCGCACCATGAAGATAATAACCCTCGACGTCGCCCCCTTTGTGCGCGGCATCGTCGCCTACGATAACCACCTGCTGCAGCAGCGCATCAAGCTCGGCAGCCTGATGAGCCAGGGTGGCGTGGGCGGCGGGCCAAAGAAGAGGATGCGCACGACGCGCGCCGCCTACTCGGCCCTCGAGGGCGGGCAAAGGAGCACGACGCGCGCCGAGCGCTGGTTCAAGGCCGACCTGAACCCCTTCCTCGTCAGCTCCACGGCGCCCAGGGGCTGCGTCGTAGACCCTGTGGTCTGGGGCCCGCAGGAAGTGGGCAGCAACAGCGGTCCCGGGACGGAGCGAAGCTGCTCCTCGGACGACGAGGCGGAACCCGGGCCGCTTCCCTGCCTGGACCAGACTTGCAGCGGCAGGCGGAAGACCACAAAGAGGAGGCCGCTGAGACCCGTGGTGAACGAGAGCAGCGACGTGGATCGTTCAAGGGAGTCGGAGGACGAGTTGGCTGCCTGATAATCGGCGAATAGTACCGCCTGTTTCGCCTGATTCGTCTGATTGATATGATACCTTGGACAGCTGCCTGCTGCGGTAGGTACATACTCCATAGATGTTAGAGTAGATGCTATAATGGGACAATGTGGGGCAGCTTGAATTCTGTTACCTGGAGTGATTGCTTTTTGACTTTTGCCACAGCGACATGAGCGGGTACCTGCGTGATTCAGACTTCAGCCGTCTTGGCATCGTCAACGCTTGCCGTCGCCACCCAGGGGTATTGCGGAGCCAAGTCTCGAATCGAATTATGTGCACACAGCGGCTTTTTCTATGCGTGGCAGGCTTCCAACATTGAACCATCTCTGATCACTCGGTCGGACTTTTCAACCCTTGGTTACGGGTGCGTGCACTAACGGTACAGTGAGAAAAAGGATCGAGCGCAACGGCCAGAAATAAAACGGCTCTAAATTTACAAGATTTCTCGCCCAAGCGGTATCTATTTGCAACATGGCCAAAAGACGGAAATAAATTCACTGCCTGCTTAAATGTCCAAACGTAGAAGAAAGAAGACAGGAAAAAAGAAAAGGAAAAAAAATAACAAGTATGATCCAGAGGGCTATAAAAAGATAAGATAGAATAAAATAAAAAGTTCATTCTCAGCATGTTCAATTGTCACCTGGGCCTTCAGGGTGGTGCGTGTCGGCATTTCCCAGATAGCTGGTCCTGCCGACTCGCTGGTAAGCCAATTGCCGTTCCCGTTCCCGTTCTCGGTCGCGTTCGCGTTCCCGGTCCCTGTCCGTTTGTCCTTCTTGAGGCCTCTCTCCCTTCTCCAGGTCCTTGCTCATCTCTCTTGGCAGAGGCTCAGCGCGGGTGCGGACGGGCATGTCCCGATAACTGTATCCGGGAGCTCCTCCTCCTGGCGGACCCTGGTAAGACCGTCTCTCCCTGGGTCTTTCCATATCCCGTCTACCCTCCCATTCTCTTTCGCGCTCCGAGTAGTCGCGGTCACGGGAGAATGAGGGTGGGATCATCTCTCTGGATCTGCTGCGGTGCATCTGGTCCCTACGTGGCTCGACCGACACGTACTCCTCATATCTTCGAGTCTCCCGGACCCTACTATCGTGTGGGTCTCTGTCTGTGTATCTCCTGCCGGATTCTTCCAGATAGCGGGGTGGCCGATCTGCATTCCGCGGGGCATTATGAGTGTCCTCAACCAGCGACTTGGTGCTGCTGGTCCTCTCGACCATCATCCGAGTGGGAGACGGATGGCGCACAACCTGGATCTCTTCCCTTGTCCTCTGTATGACGCGATTTGCTGGGATCTGGTCACCATCTTCGTGGCGAACTCTGCCGGGTGACGTCGAGTAGAAGACCTTGTCCTGCCTCGGTGGCGGAGCGTCGAGCGAGTGGCCTTCGCGGTCTGCAAAGAAAGCCCCACGCTCAGATGGATTCCTCATTGCTGATGGCGGTCCACCTCTGTCCGGGCGGTAGGCGGATGCGAGCTGTCGCCTGGTCTCGCTGGCCTCGTAGTAGACTCTATCATCGTCATGCTGGGTAAACTCCGGGCGGCGCCTCGAGTACTCGGGCTCCTGCCCTCCGGCCCTGATGCTCCCGAAGGTAGCAGCCGTCGATGACACAGAAGTAGGTGACAGTTCACCGTTACCAGCGGGGCGCCCAAGCAGCTCGGGGCGACGCCTTGGCGGATCGAGTTCCGGGCCGCCAGCCCTACTGCTGCCAATGGTAGCAGCCGTTGATGATATCGAGGTAGGTGACAGCTCGCCATTGCCGGCGGGGCGGTGACCGCGCAGCCGTTGGACCTCCTGGCGAATTTCTGTGCGCTTTTCCGTGATTTCCTCTTTGACTTTTTTCGGGACCGGCCGAGTTTCCCCTGTCAGAAGGCAAGTTAGCACCCGGACGGGCGATGCTTCAATGCAGGGTGGTATGGCCAATTTCGTGGAGATGAAAAGAAGGCCCGGGCCCAGCGGAGCGGACCGGGAGCGGACTTGCTGGGGAAACTCACATTCTTCTTTGCCGCCGTACATGTAACCCTTGGGCCAAAGCTTGTGAGCCGCGAAAGTGGCGACGGCGACGGCACCTAGGAAGCCGGCCGAGGCCTTAAGCTCGCTCTTCTTTCTCTCCTCTTTGTCCTTTGCGGTTTCCTTGGGCTTGCGAGGCTTGCGCGCGGAGGCATCGTCGTCCAAGGAGCGCCGGGAGCGCGACGAGAGAGACGAGGAGCGCGAGTCAAGGGATCTCCCCCGCCCCCGCCTCCGGCCATCGTCGAACCTGCTCCGCGACCTCTCGCGGCCGCCGCGGGCCCTCGATCTAGATCTAGACCGAGTCCTAGACCGTGATCTTGACCTGAACCTAGACCTAGACCTCGAACGGGAGAACGAGGGCGACCTGGCGGGAGGGCCGCGACTGCGGCTCCGGCCGCGCGACGGCGACGCGCGCCTATCGCTGTCGCCGGCGAGCGGGCGCCGGCCCGTGCTGGGCGGCGGCGAGGGCGAGGGCGTATGGTAGGTTGGCATGGCTTCTCCAAGCGGGGGGGCCCCTTGGAGAGGGGCAGCTCCCACGGGCCCTGATCTGGTGCCTGAGCTGGCCAGCGATAACGGGAATGCCAGGTGGGTGTGCAGTCAGACAGGCGGGCTTTGTTGCGGCCAGATAGGTCGTGGGGAATTTGGGACGAGCAGAGGAGGGACCAGGGAAGAAACCGGCACGCAGGACTGATTGCCCGGTTCGGACGGTGCGAGGCAGAAGAGTCGAGGCCCAAAACCGCCTGGCAGATCCCAAGACTGCAGAATGCGGAGAAAGGGCTGGAGGGACCCGCTTGTTTTGGAAGCTTCAGACGCCGGTGGTCATGCTGCGCGGGCCAAAAATAGAAGGCCTCGGGCTGCTGCAACAGTGTGGGTGGGCTTGGGCTTCTTGGCGACCCTCTGTACCACTTTGTTTGATGTTTGGCCGGCGGTGACCGAGACTGCCAGGACCCCGCGAGGGCTGACGGGACATGGCATCAAATATACGACCTGTGACGTTTACGCGGTGGTCACCGCGAATTGAACTATTCACGTCATGGAACGGAGCGAGCTCAAGGCAGTGACGCGCGCGTGCAGCAGCCGCCAGCCGGACCGCAAACCACCTGGGCTAGGGGTGGGGGTGAAAGTTCAAAGGCCCGAAACATCTGGGGGAGTGGAAGGATGGATCCTTTGGGCCGACCCTGGCGCAGCACAGAGCAGAGCCAAGAGCATGGAAATCTCGCGACATTTTTGGACCAACAAACTCATGCAGCGATCGTGTACGTCGGCTGGCTTGGCGCACAACGGCCAACTGGGCTCGTCGACCACACTAGTTAAGCCGCACAAACGCCATTCTTATGACGCCATGCGCCGTAATATGCAGCACACCACGCAGAGGGAATGCCCTTGATGCAAAAGCCCGACATGGGCAGACTTTGTGCACCCTGGGGAGCCATCGACTTATCCACCCCAACTCACGGGAATGTGCTTGCGAGCAGGATGGACAGCCCGAGCTGGCTTCCAGGATAACCTTGGCCACCATGCTATGGTCGCATCTGCCAGAGCTACCCAACCGTCATGTTGCCTGCCACTCATTTTACCATATCAGGCCAAAACATCAAAGCGTGGTCTCTCGGGCCTCGGCGCACAGATTTCCGTCAGCGCAGTGAACAGGTTGGGGTAGATCCAGGGGGAATGGATGTCCAGAACGGATGGCACCTCAGCAGCAACGCTAGCGTCGCATTTGCCCACAGCAGCTTTTCCAGCTACTCATGGGGATGGGCATGATGGAACAGCGAATACGACATGGGCCGCTGCCCGTGTGGTGGCCCAAAGAGGACATCGTTATTCTAATTCTCCGATCTTGCACGGGGGAAAATTGATGGGATGGGAGGCTTGTGGCGAGGGAAACCGGCCGCCTCGCGCCGGGGGGAACAGCAGGGCCACAGTAAGTGCCACTGTCCACCGTACTCGGCTGTGGCTGGTGGAGCGTACTTTTGCAGGCAGGACGCGTGCGTCCAGTCACGTCGACAATTCCGCATTCAAGCTTTTTGAAACTTGGCTGCGGATGGCGCCGCCCCTCCTGGTGGTTCCCCCCCCCCCCAGC
>PYSQ01000215.1:0-27334 GCA_003049435.1 Nakataea oryzae | reverse complement strand
CCCCCCCCAAGCCACAGGCACGCATTTATTCATCTGAACCTGTGTAGGCTCTGCGCCAGCGTGCGTAGCGTACCGGCTCCACCCCTGCATATCGGCCGAATCAAATCAACCTGCAGCGGAATGGCCGAACAGCGGCGCAGCAGGTGGCTGCTTGGGCGAAGCAATCAATTCCCGGCTTTGGCCGTGGCAGCTCTCCCGGTTCATCATGGCAATCTACGATTTGCGGTTTTTTTTCTCGTTCTCTTTCAGATGGATCAAGCTCGGCCGGAAACACCGCGTCTGCTTTTGTTGTCGGGGCGCTCGTTGCACGCAGTGCATGCGGCCGTCCTTGTCCGCTGGACGCGCGCCCTGCCCAGCACAGCCCAAGCACGCCATTGTCGCACAGACTCTGTTTGTTTGGACGAGTCCCGGTGTCAGCTGCCGGAGGCACGGAGTAGAAGCCTCAGGTGCTTCTGTTCCATTGTGCCATTGCGCGAGCCGCGTCTGTCAGACGTGAACAATCCCGCTCTTCTCCACCGGCGCACTTATTCTCCGCCCCTATTCTCCGTTGGCAGACGGCGTTTTGAAGCCCGAAAACGAAGTACTTTGGTCGGCGATGCTGACCCTGTGCCCTCCCAAACTCGACCGTGAGACGTCGAGAACAAGCATTGGTCTGCGACCGATAATGCAAACCGCACACAAAAGTGGGAGCGTGCGCGCGCGGCCCCATGGCGCATAGCATTAGGCGGGAGCGCTGGCAGCTCAGCGTGGTTGCACCGGGCCAGGGGCGCCCTGCACCGGATCGCAGCGTGTCCCTTTGGCCCCCCAGTGCTTCAGTCCGAAGAACGCGACGGATCGCCGTGACAATCTTGCCCAGGTCGGCCTCTGGCGGCAGCGGTCCCATGTGCGCATCCATGGAATTGTTCCTCTGGCCCACCCCCTCCAGCGCTGCGGTTCGATACTTGCTCTTGGCTTTCCTCTTTCGACACTGGCTTAAGTACCCACACCGCTGGCACGGGCGGGGTCGCTGCCTGCGCAGTGCCTGGTCGCTCGTTAAGTCGGCTGGCCCCGCGCCCGTCTAGGCGAGACGATGCGCTGGGCGCAGAAGCGAAAGTCGTGCCGAGGTGAATTGCGAATGCTGAGCCGCATCCCACCCGCAGCAGCAACAGCAGCAGCAGCAGCAACAGCAGCAGCAGCAGCAAGGTGCATCCAAAGACGCGGGAAGTGGTAGCCAGGCCAAGAGAGTCGAGAAGCTCCCAGCGCGGGGTGTCTCTCCCCCCCATCTCTATTTTAGTCGGGCTGCTTGAAAACCGGGCAGATTTGATGGTTTGAGATGGATGCTCAATTGTTTCTGTCCAGGGCTTGGCACCCACGACTCGTGGCAGGGGCAGCGCCCCCCATCAGAGTCTGAGCGTGCAGGCCAATGCAGGAGGGCCGCGCCACAGCTCTGCTGGTGGTGGGCGCAAAATCATCGCGAAGACGGTGTGTGTGGTGGCATCAAGATGGAGACTGGCGTGCCCTCGAGCCCGAGCGATGGCACGCGCTCGAGCAGCAATCCCACCTGCTGGAGAAGCTTTGCGCAAACACGACCTCCTGCCATTAAACCGGCTGCAACCCTGATTGCAAACCGCGCGCGCTTGTTTCTTTTTTTGTTGTGCACGCACAACTAATTGCATCTCGGCCGAAACAAATGATTCCAAAGCCCCCCGATCGGCGCCGGCGCGCTCACGCTCGCCCGCGGCGCTTCATCTAGTCGGCGATTACTCCCCGGGCCCATGGCCCGTCCCTGACACCCGGCAGCTATTTCGAGGGACGAGGCATCGCGTAGCCTCGTGTGCGCACGCGGAATCGGCCCGGCCTCACGCGTCTGGAGAAGATGTAAATGCGCACCAGAAAGGGTGTGGGGGGGCATCGCGGGACATCATCTTGCTTTTTTCCCTTTTTGTCCAGCAGTATTCCACCGGCTGCATCTAAGTATATCCTATCTTTGGGGGAGAAGAGAGGGAGGGGAGGGGCTTGGGGGCGGCAGGGCATCCGCACAGCAATCTCGTCACCACTTCTTTTTTGGAGAACTGGAGGTGGCGTGAAACGGGTTTGACAACCGACCCGTCGCGAGTCAGCACAGCTTTATGCAGCCGGCCAGAGGCAGCACGCGCAGCCGGCAGCGCGGGCAGCGTGCGTGGGCATGCTGGCGACAGGCCTCCCTCGCGCCCTGGGGCCTTCCAAGACGCCAGACAGAGGCCCGCCTCCACGGGTCCCTGACGCGCCAGGGGGGTGCACTTTTTAAGCTACGTGGGCCCTCCGGCCGCCTGTTCTACAGCCACCCATTGGGAAAAGCGCATGCGGCTCTGTGGTGCCAGGGGGCTGCGCAGATCCCTGTAGCCCATCGCGATGCTTGGCGCTCGATATGCTTCATTCACCTCGCCCTGGAGCATGCCGTGCCACTTGCCCCTTCCCCGCCTCGCCTGCTCCCCCCCTGCCGGGTGGGTATCCCACCACCTGCCGTCCACCCGTTTGTTTCTCAGCGCTGAATATCTATAGAGCCGCCCGTTCGTCCCTGTTGTGGCTTCACCGTCGTCTCCTAGATGTTCCTCTCGTGCAGGACCCGATCCAAAGACTAAGTGGCAACTTTCCTTCCTGTTATTTCCCTTTTGTCACTTTCATCTAGTCCTTTCCTTTTGTTCCTTTTTTCTCTCCTCTCTCCTGGGCAGGCCTGTTTTTTTCCCCCTCTTCCTTCTTTCATCCTTCACAATGGTGTCTCTTCGGCTATTACGACTTCTCGCGCTCCTGGGAGCTGCTTCCTATGTCCAGGCCGCCAGCCTCTGCTTCTTCCCCAACGGCAGGCAATCGAGGGATGTGCCATGCGACCCGACAGCAGAGGTCAGCATGTGCTGTGGATCTGTGGCCGCCTGCCTATCCAACGGCCTTTGCAAGGACGAGAGCACAACAAACAGCACCGGCGTGTCTTACGCCAGGGGTACCTGCTCGGATCCCACATGGCAGTCGCCATTCTGCCCTCAAAACTGCCAGCTGAGTAAGTAGGACCCGATGCAGCTGCCATCCATGCCTGGGTGGCCCGCGACTAACAAACCTCCAGACCAGGACACCATGCGCACCCCGTCAGCTTACGACTTCCGCGCCAACGGCGTCCAGGTGTGGGAGTGCGACGCGCAGGGTTTCGGTCAGCCCGCTCGCTACTGCTGCGAATCGGCAGCCGAGAAGACACGATGCTGCGCCACCTCGTCGGCGCTCTTTAGGTTGGCCTCGGCCTCGCCTGGCAACGCCCTGCCTATCCAGACCTACCCACCACCAGTATCGAGCTTCTCGACGAAGACAGCGACTCGCGACACGGCCGGCTTGCCCAAATCGACTGCGACCCCGGATCCGAGCCGCAGCGGCACAAAATCACCGGCGCCTACCGCACCCCCGCCGCCGCCGCCGCCACGAACTTCATCCGCGTCACTGCCATCGCCGACGTCGACAACGGATGGCGCCGCCAAGCCCAGCAACACCAAGATGCCAGCCTCGGTCGCCTTCGACACCAACGGCTATATGACCGGGCCGGGTGGTGAGCTCATGATGGATATGTCTATGCACCGGAGCAGCATGACGGCGATGGGCGTGGGCGCCGGCTTTGGTGGCGCCGCTCTGTCGGCAATGCTGGTCATCATTCTGATACATTGCCTCCGCCGCCGCCGCGAGAGGAACCCGGCCGACAGCCCTGCCAGCAGCTTCCGCGTTTTGTCGGAGGCCAGGAGACCTAGCGACAAGGGCGCATCTGGCTTCCGCCTCCTGTCGCACGGAAGAAGCCCCAGCCAGCAGTGGCTCGTGAGGCCCAACATGTCGGAGCTGGACCAAGGCCACAGCCGCCATGGCAGCGGCAGCTCTCAAGCGGGCAGCATCCACCGCAGTGGCAGCTGCAGCTCTAGCAGCGAAGGCCACAACCCCAACTATGCCGAGCGCGGTGGCGCCGTCGACCGCGGCTACGGCAGCCTCGGTGGCTACGGCAGCGTCGGCGGCGGCTACGGAGGCGTCGGCGGCAACACCTTCCAGCCCACCACCATCAACCACATGAGCGCCGTCGGTGGCGGCCACCCGCCAGGCAGCATGGACCCTCACCGGGCGACTGCAGGGTCGCACTACCCGCCCCCGCCTCAGTGGAACGGCATCAACTACGGCATGCAGGCCAACGAGATGCGCGCCATGGACGAGCGCACCATTGCGGCCCTCGACACCATGATGGTCGCCGGTGCCTCTGGTGGTAGCCCGAACCCGAGCGAGAGCTCGCAGATATCGGGCTCGCTCGCCGACTCGCCTATTGGCGTCGGCCAGATGATGATGGGCGAGCTACCCCCTGGAAGGCCGATGCCCCCACTACCCATCGCGCTCAAGCGGAAGACGCCTCTCGCTGAGCTGCCAGATATGCAGACACGACGGTATTGGTAGGCAGCATATTTCGGAGTTTTGGGTGTCCTGGCCTTTTTTTCTTCTTTCTCTTCTTCATCATACATACATTTTCCTTTATCATGTTTTGCATTTACACATGCATGGGATGCATATGCTCCTCCTCTTTCTGCTTTTTCTTCTTTTTTTTTTCTCTATGTCCCTTTCTATTCTTCTGCCAGGCGCACTGCATAGCATTCCTGGCATCGCTTCCATTGAGATACCTGGCACACTTTGCCATGCTTTACCAGTCATAACCTTTTTTTCTATTCTATTTCATAGAGACATTTACTTCTCAATGTAGCCAGCGGCAGAAGCACCACACAAATACCACTTGTCATGATGATGTCCATTTTCTTTGAGTTCCAATGCGCCTGCACTTGATCCATCGAGGTGAAACTTGCTCGTCATCCTTTGCCGATGGCTGGTCGTCTACAGCCGAGTGACGAAAGCGCCGACCGAATTGGCATGGTCTCCACACCAAAGCCTCGTCGATGACACTCTTGTGTTCCCACTGGGGATCCGCATGGCCTCTATTGATAGCTGAAGCTGTCACGGGATGCGCGGTGCGATAAGGCGGCAGCGCCTTTCCAGCGGCCCCAGCGCCGAGCTGCCCTGTTTCCACAACTGAGCCATGTGCCCCTTTTTGGGCGGGAGTTTCCAGGGTCGGCCCTCGTACCTGGCGACTGACTCGCCCGTCCGTGTACCCAAGCGCGGAGCTCCCTGCGACAGCCAGCGGCCCGGCGGCGCCCATGGCGCCCTCGCCGACCGACCGACCGACCCCCCTCGGCTGTGGAAGGAAGGAAGAACCTTGGGCAACATGTGCCGACCACGGACCACGCGCGCCATCCACTTCTTGTTGTGGGCTGGCGGCTTGTCACGGACCACGCGTGCCATCCACTATGGTGGGCTGGGAGCCCGGTCACGAACCGACCGCGCCACGGCCCTGCCCGCTATGCTTGCAAGGTGCTAAATATACGTGGCGAAAAAAAAAGTTGTATTTTCGTTGTTTTTTTTTCTGACCATGCCTGCCCGCCGCCACGTCACCGCGAGGTGACCTCTGGCGTGGGTGGTATTAACAATTACCAGGAAACAAACCAGACTTGTACCGCATAACAACGCAATCCTTCTCATCCGGTCAAGTCGTATTGGGCCGCCCTTGTTTTGCGACTTGACCCTGGCGGCTCCGGCACTCCTCGCCCCGGCTTTCCCCATTCGCTCGTTGCCATGCTCGTGCGAGGTTCTTCTATGTTCTTTTTGGTCCCCAGAGTGCCACCAAGCTCCAGTAGCTGGGACAGTTGAGTCCCTCCCTCAAAACACACTCGCCCCCACTCCGAGGAAACAAAACAGAGCAGCCCGTGGGAAGTGCGAAGGCTACCGCCGCTCGTCTACTTGCGGACAACGCGCATCCTGGCGAGGGCGACGGTGGTGGTGGCGCATGTCGACTGGGCGACTGTGGTGGTGACGGTGACGGTCTGTACCGCGGCCGTGATGGTCGAGGCCGTGACGCCGCCGCACCTGCAGGCGCTGGCCCACTCACCGGCGTTGGCGCACGACGCGGTCGAGATGTAGGTCGGCATGACGGTCGGGTCCGGGCGGACCTCGGTGACGGTCGTGATGCTGCGGCGGGTGGGGGGTGGGGTTGCCGTCCCGCGTGTCAGTACGTCGTCGACATGGGGGCTGGCGGCGCAAGAGAGTTTGCTTACACGGGCTCCGGCGTCACGGTCACGGCAAGCGCGGCCGAGCAGGCGGCGAGGCGGACGGACTGGGGGACCGCGCCGTTTGTTCCTGCAACGAGGCGCTGGCAGCCGTTGTTGGCCTTGTTGCAGGTCAGGCAGTCGGCGGCGAGGCCGGCGGCGGCCGAGGCCAGGACGAGGAGGGCGGAGGCGGAGAACTGCATTTTTGCGACTGGTTTTGGGGGTTGGGAAGCTCCAAAAAAAATAACAAGTCTCGAAGCGAAGACCGAAAAGGCTGGGAGCGGCTTTTGAGGTTTGTTGGAGAGCGAGTGTGGAGGGAGGATGAGGAGGCTGCTTGGTGGGTGAGGAGAAGGGTCACTATCCTGCATCATGATGAGCGAGATGCCCCTATTTTATCCTCGTCGTTGGACAAGCAAACATCGTGAAGGAGCCGCAGTCCGCTAACCCGGTTTCCGCTACCGCCTAGGTCGTCGCCGCCCGGTGTCCAGCTCGTGCGTGTCGATTTGCCCGACCCTGGTCACCACAGCACACACACGCTTGGCCGCGGGCGGTGGCCAAGGAAGAGGTGGTTGCGGGCCAAGACACTTGGCCCGCGTTGGCTGTCGCTGCGGGCATGTCTTGGGCCGAGACATCACGAAGGCCCGGATCGCGTTGGGTTGGTGCTTTTTTTTTGGCAGCTGGAACAATTGACGCATACAGCTGAAGTGTGGAGATTGGACAGTTGCTTCTCCCAAGCCTGCGAGGCCGCCGCCCTTGGCTCTTCCTGGCCAAGCACAGAGCCTCAGCGAGGTTCAGCTCCCACCATGTAAGCGGGATGCAGTGGCCCCGAATATTGGGCAGGGATCGCCAGGGGAACAACCCAACCACATCGCTTCGCTTAAGGATCCAAGGTTGGCGTCTTGGCTTGCTTGTTTGGCCGTGCTTGCCCGCGCCCGCGATGCCAGCACGTCCAGAATCCTCCCCGCTTGCTGCATGAGGATTTTCGATATTGGCCGATCTTGGCGGCTGCCTTATTGGAGAACCCAACCGAGCCACCCCGGATCGCCCAGCGGACTTGCAGGGGAGGCAGCAGCAAGACTTGTTGGGCCTCCGAAGGCCAGAACGGTCTGCGCTCAGCCCTGGACACGCCCCCTCTGCAGCCCCCCGCACAACCCGTCGGGTTTTCATATCGGCATCGATGCCGAGAGCCGTGCGGCCTCTCTACATCGTGGCCGACAGTAGGCCCGAAAGGGAATATATCGCGTCGATCATGGCCCCATGTGGAAGCACCGGCCTTGCTTTACACGTGGGGTGCCCCGTGCCCTCTTTGGGGATGGACGAGCATTGAGCTGAGGGTAGCTGGAAGGACCTAGATCACAACTTGCCAGCTGCGGCAGGCGGGATCACGCATTAGACTCCGGTCCAGAGGGGATGGATTCAACCAGTCAGCTCAGAAGACAAAGCAAGCGCTGGTCTGCTTCAGGGGGCTTCAGCTCCAAGCTGGCTCGTCGATAGTTTCGGACACTGACGCAGAAGAAGGACCCCCAGTCTTCTTGGCATCTTCCTTTTGCTGTCAACGGAGCTGGGCAAAGCATATGCTGCTTGCTGCTTTGCAGTATTCACGCCCAGACGCCTGACCGCAACAAGAATGTTGATCCGGATCATGACCCACGTGTATACCACCGGCGCAGTTACTTCGTGAGCTGTTCAAACAAGTGCAGTTTCTTTCGTGGCCGGGTTCTGGTCGAACGTGTTCCAAAACAACAGACTGCTAGAGAGGGTCGCGGCCCGGGCGGCTGCACAGCTGACAGGATTCTTGCTTTTCTCCCTCGCATCCCCGACCGTCGGCATCGCCTGTCATGTTGCTTTCTTTGTGCACTACTTATTCCCAAGAGCAAGCAAGTGCACTCCGCGCGTTTGCGCTGCCTTGGTAACCCATCTCGTGCTTGTTGTTGCCCCTACATATTTTGCTCCCAGACTGGCAGGGACCTTTCCAGGACGCTTGAGATCCGCATCAACATCGTCGTCGCACCCAGGCGCTACACTAACGGAGATTTGAGCCTCACAAGGGTATCGACATCAAATCTACGTGCAACTTATGCAGCCTGATAAGGCTGTGGCTGCACTAGGAAAAAAAATCGAAATGAGGGGGGGCCTGAGGACGATGCGACGAGAGCAGCAGCAAAGTCGTATTTTGTCTTGGCTGGGATTGGAGGGAGACTCCAGAGCGTCATTGAGACACCGCACAGCACTCTGTCAATATAGAGGTGGATGCTGCGGTAATGTCTTGGTCACCCAGCCACTTAGACCATTGACATGATATAAACAGGGCATGCCCCTTGCATGAGGTCTCACCAGCAGACGGTAGCCCTAATGCCAACGAGTCGAGGCCCGGCACTATGGCGGTCAGGCCATGCATGCGGTTTGTTGCCGCCGCCACTAGAATGCGCCACCTTCGACCGGTTCCTATCATGGATTCCAACCTCCCACCATCTCCAGTGATGTCGAGGGAGTCTTCCAGCTGATGCCACGAGTCTTGATATAGAGTGCATTGAGATTGTCAAGAACTTTGCGACGGACATGCACAAACTATCTCCGGAAAGCCCGGGCGTTGACGGCTACGGTGTAGACCGTTCCTAGCACGAGCGAAGCAAATGGATGACAGCGACACATACGCTTCATGATGATATTTGATGACACACTTGCTTGCTTCAAGTGGCGAGTTCAAATTGGGTTCGCTGCGGCTCAGCTCCCACCATTGAAGAAACCTTCAGTGCCAGATACACATGTGCGCGATCAAAATATGTAGTCAACAATAGATGACTGCGCCTGCTCATAGACTACACAGGTCCTCTAACTTTGAGACTCAAAGACATTATAGATGATCGCGAGATGCTGAAATCCATGCGTTGAGGAAGCTTCTGTTGGCTTACGCCGGCAGTGAGTTGCAGATAAAATCCAGCTTCTCAGCCATGCGGACAAGATTCTACAGCCCAACCAAGCCTTACGTCGAAGCCTCGCTTCTTTTTGCCTAATCTACCTTCACTGAACGAGCAACAATGGTCCAACTCTGAAGTCTTTACAGGCCGGCCCTGGCCCTTGTCGCTCTCGGGCTCCCTTCACTAGTGACGCCTGCAACGTCGAGCACGACAATCACCGACCTGAACCTGGTCACCGTCTACCCGAGCACCACCACGCTCACCATCCTGACCACCATCGGCGCTGGCTCTTTCACCTCCAACTCGGGAACCCTCACCAGTACCATCTGGGTCTCGCAGAGTCCGATCCCCGAGACCACCGGCCTCGTCACCTCCCGAATCGCCCCCCAGGATGTGCCGTCGACCCTGGCCACCGAGGTGATCAAGACCAGGATCGCCGCCGAGGCTGCCGCCAAACCTCCGGCTCAGGCTCTTTGGCAGACCGATGACGCCGTTGAGCTAGATGGGGTCGAAGAGGCTCAGGATCCTGAGGATGTGCCAGCCGGCACGGGTCCGTTTGTTTAATCGGTTGTTGAGACTACTTCTGGTTGATGGTCGAGATTCTGGAGAAAGGGGAAACATGGTGTAACGAAGCGGCAGAGAATCCGGTGCGCGGGCTTGAAGGAGAATATAAAAAACTATTGGGCTGGCCGACATTTGAAGATGTACAAGAATATTCGTGTTTTTACCTACGACAAACCTCCGCCTACTGCTATTCAAATAGAAGACTGCAGCGCCAGGATGGCCACGCTTACTAGGCAGACAATAGTGCAAGGACCGACCCCTTCTCATAATCTGTAGAAACGCAGGCTTTTTACAAGAAAGCTGTTTAATCACCTAGACACCCGTAACGTTAAGGTAATTTCCAGCCAGGGGCATTGTGAGGCCCGCAGCCTGCGCGAAGGCGGTCATGTTGAAGTTGAAGCGGGACGACACAGTCTGGCGCTGGCTAGCGGGCACCGCAAAGTTGGCCGGCTGCTCGTACAGCAGGAATACATACGAGTGCGGGTAAGGGGGTCGCTCGGCGGGCGGCGAGGGCCCAAAGTAGCTCGATGGGCCGTTTTGCGTGGAGCCGAGGACCTTGAAGCCGCTGGGGTGAGTCTGCCCCGTCGGCTTGACGTCGCGGATCATGGCGTGGAGCAGCTGCTGCCGGGCGCCGCCGCCTCCCATCTGGCTGCGTTTTCGGAAGGCATATTGTCAGCACGAACGGGCGGGAGAATGCAAAAAAGGGCTGGCAGAGTCAACATACACATCGAGGTCTGTCAGCAAAGATGTTAGCTGATGAGAATCACAAGCCCGTAGCCATATACATCGGCACTTGAGTGGGGACCAACTTACCGATCATGATGAAGAGATACGTTCCCGTGAGCGTTTCGTTGAGACCAAAGGTGGGCATACGAGCCGTCTCTGTCGAGCCCAGGAATTTAACAACCCTCCCGAGGTGCTCCGTTACCTCGCATTATCCAGAGGCAAACTTACCAGCTTTGGTGAAGCTTGTTCCGGCGGGTTCCACGGCTTTGTTCCCATAAACAACGCTGAGGTGCTTCGATACCGAGGGTCTGAACCTGGCAGGCGTCTGGGCGGCCACAAACGCGCCCATGAGGGCCACGGAGAAGAGAGCAGAAGGCCACATTGTTGGCGGTGGGTATCCAGCGAATTTCTGTGCACGAGTTCGAGTGGGATTCTCGGGGGAGTCTATGAGAGCAGGAGGCAAGAGTAGCAGATGCAGCAGGGAATGGTGCCGCGTATTTCAAGGGCTCTTCAACCGTCCCAGACCCGACTGTGGGGAATTCATGGACTGAGGGCTTCGAGCAGGAAGGCCGCCTTTGCCGGGACTGGATCACGCTAAGGATTGATTCCAATGCACCTTTTTAATATGGCAGATGTCCAAAATCGGGATGATTGACGTCGTCTTCGCTGGACATCAAAGCATCAAAGGTATCAGCCGGCTTGGCAAAGGCTTTGGCCGCCCGGGAGAAGATGGGCCAGGCAGTCCCCGCAGACGAGACGCAGGGGATTTCTCGGCAGTTGGTCGCATCTTGCGTCCGAGATGCGGCTGGGTGGTGCGCCTATCGCATTGGAAAGGCAAAGCTTGAAGCGAAAGTATGGATGAAAGTGACAGAGGGGAAGCGAGACTGCAGTTGGGCGTTCGCCCTCGTTGTTTCTAAATTCTTAGACATGGCCGAAAAAAGAATGCCCAGAAACAAAGTGATGCATCGTCCCGCCAATGCCAATTAGCTTCTGGGCAGAATGCGAGGACATCTAGATATTATCAAGTCGATCGAATTCTCCCAATTTGCATGATGTGGCTTGTAGAAGGCGAACAAAACATGAGTCCTTCTCTAGCCTAGGGGCCGGCATGCACGCCAAGTACCCCACCTAAAATGCCCCTCATAAGACCAACACCGGGGCCGGCAACCCAACCACAAGCATCCAACCAGGAAGCGTGGGGATCGTGGCGCAGTTGGCTAGCGCGTAGGTCTCATACGAGTGAGCGATCACCTCCTATGACCTGAACAAGGGCAATCCTAAGGTCGTGAGTTCGAGCCTCACCGATCCCATTCTTTTGCCACTTTTTGCTTTCTTTTGAATTAGCCTTATTTTTGCGGGCTGGTGATCGACCCAGCCAAGATTCTTCCAATTTTTGGTCTTTTATTTCCACCTCTACTTTTTCTTCGTCTCTAGACTTGACGCTGCCGGAGTTCTTCCCGGACGGGTTGCCGCCGACCAGCCATGCCACATGTTCGGAAGCGGGAATGATTTCAGCACGCGCAGTGCCGCGGAAAACGAATTGCTATTGCTTGAGCCAAGCGACCAAAATGTTCGCAGAATGAGAATACGGCAACAATTGGTGATCCACAGAAGCCCCCCTGTGCAGACCGACGCCGCCAGCCCAACACATGAAGCCAACAGTGCTGAGCAGCAGCCGCAGGCTGGTCACGTCGGGCGATGCGGTCGTGTCCATCAGGTACGTGCATTAGAGCTTGGGAGACAGGCATAAAACTGGCATGCTCAGTGAGCGATTTTTGGGGTGATTCAAAACTGGTATTGGAGCTGGGTATAAAAATGCATCTCCAAACATGCATAAAAGAAAAGAAAAAAAAGACAGCACCCAAGCCTGGGCTATAAGCCCAACACAACTCCCCACGGTATGCAGAATCCTGTTTTGCAAAAATCAAACCCCAATGCGTTCCCCCTTTTGGTACATATCATCGAACACCGCCCATATCGTATCAAACCACTGTAAACCTTCGCCACACATGCAAAATAGAAAAAAAAATACAAACAGAGAAAGAGAGGAGAATAGAAAACGGCGGGTTTAGGCACTTGCGTTGCTCCGGGCCCGCCTGCGTGAGACCCAGCCGGCAACGCCGCGCTTGGCCTCCTGGGAGTAGTACTGCTCCTTGACGGCGCCCTCATCGGTCCTCTTGTCCGAGATGAGCGACCGGACCTGCTGGCCCGGCTCCTCGGCGTCGCGCTTCTCGCAGCCGTTGAAGGTCCTGTACTTTGAGTCCTGGCCGGCAAAGGTGGGCCTGCAGGCGCGCTTGGCCCAGGCGCTGAGCGAGCGGCGGCGGCGGCTGGCCCAGGAGCCCTCGCCGGCGGCGGCGGACTGCCCCTCCTCGCCCTCCTCCTCGGCGATGGAGCGCTCGTAGACGCTGCTGCCGCCGCTGACGGCCAGGATGGAGGCCAGGTCCGCGTCCGACAGGGCCGGGCTGTTGGCGGCCTCGGAGGTGGACCGGCCGTCCGAGTCGACGCGGCGCAGGACCAGCTTCGGGATGGCGCCGGGGGCGGGTGCGGCGCCGGGGGCCGAGCTGGTGCCGAGGTCGCGCGGGGCGGCCTCGTCGGCGTCGAGGGCCGAGAGCTCCTCCCGCGTCGGGGTGTCGAGCTCGTCAAAGAGGCGGCGCGAGGAGACGTGCCCGACCGCCTCGGTCGGGGAGTCCATCCGGGTCGGGGCCGACATGGTGGCCTGGAGGGTGGTGGCGAGGAGGAATGCGGAGATGGTGGGGTAGCGCATTTTCTCTCTCTTTTTTTCCTTCTTTTTTTTTGATTTCTTTTTTTTTTGATGGGCGTTTATCTGCAGCCGGCAGGTATACGAGGCTAGTAGCAAGTGCGATAGGGCTGATATGTGGAACCAGATGACCTGGCGACTATGGCGGCGAAGTTGAGATGATGGGTGGGGTTTTGGCAGGTGGCTGTGATGTGACCGAGTCCTTGTTGTCGAGCACACTGGATGAAAACCAACCCCCCATCGACAGGCCGGCCACCGGCCCCTTTTACATCTTGAGAGCGCCCTCTGGGGAGCGCGCGGCCGAGAGGGCGCGGTGGCACCGACTGTCCCGCAGGACCCTCCCCTCCATCAATCTTTTTCTGGAAGCCTCGGGCGGGCGCAGGAGACTTCGCTGCGGCGTCGCAGGAGGTCGCAGTAAGCCTGCGGACCCAGCCTCGCGGCGGGCGCGGCGGGGGAGCCAATGAGGGGCCGTGGCCTACTTCCCCTTGGGGCAGATTGCGGGGCGCACAGTCAGGGGATGGGGCGCACCGGCCAGGGCTCCCCCCAGCCCAGTCGAGTAAAATGGGCAGGCGACCTGAAACGCTGCGCGGCCAAGCAATCAAAGCGACACGCGCAAACTTTGTGCGCTCCATACTTAGCACTGGGCCGATGGGCCGATGCCCAGCGATTGTCGTGCTGCAAAATGCAGCCTTGGGCGTGGTGGGCTCAGCACTATGTCTGTGGCCGGCTTGGAGACGCCGAGGCGAGGTTTCATGTCTGGCCTTGAGGCAGCTGCGCGCTACGCTGCGCTTCTTTTAGCACGCGATTGATCTGGAATCCACAAATGATGTCGAGAAGAATGGCAGTCCACACTCCGGATTTCGAAAACGCGCCAGGCATTGATTAAGCGAGGGCGCCATCCGAGACATGACGGGGAGCTAGGGCCAGGCGCACTGCACCGGCTTACAAAACCAACAGCAACTTGGCCCGTGAGCCCAGATGTTTTTATTTTTATTTCATTTTCACTTTTTATTTATTTTTTACATAGATAGCGTCGCATGCCGCTTGGCCCACCACCCGCACGATGCCGGACAAGCGGGCTTGGGTTTATGCATCGATATACCTACAGGCCCGGCTTCTGCGGCACGCGCAGCACCGCCGCAGCCTCGAGGATCTCTTGGACGGCTTGGACATGCAACAGGTCGGTCGTGAGCAGCTTGGACGTGCAACAGGTTGCTCGTCAGCAGCTTGCGCATGCAACAGGTTGATCGTGAGCAGGGTCGCGCGACCAGCGCTTCCACATGCGTCTCTACGGCAACAACACGCAGCAAAGCCAAATCGGATTCTGCACCTCGGAGCGGCTCGACAGGGCCGCCGAGCTAGTTGACGCGGATATTGTCGAAATCGGTCGCAGGAGAAGCGGAGAGCATGAATTGACCGGCACGTGCTGCTTCGGTGGACCAGCTGTGCGTGCGGCTGCAATCCCGCAACTCTGGGCCCGGTTGCGCCATCGCCGCTAGTCTCAAAGCGGACTCGCGCACCGGGCTCCAGGGCCTCTGCCGTGGAAACTGCGGTCGGCAGCGCTACGCTGGCCCACCGGGACAGCAGAGAAGGGGAGGGATTGCCACGCCTGGCGACGCCTTGCGCAATCGGGGATCCAGTTTTTGAGCGATAACTCGGTCGGCGTGGGGGTGGACCGGCAAGATTGGCCGCATCACATCATCGACGATGGGACAGCCACCGAGGCGCAGGTCTCGGTCTCGGGGAGGGCTGCCCCGGCTGATAAGAAATGAAAAAAATGAAAAAAAAAAAATCTCGACCGCCACTCCGCTGCCCGGCGCGCCGTGCAGTCTCGAGTTCCTGCGTCCCCCCGACTCGGCGGCTTCCTGGAGATTGCACGACATAGGTAGCTCTTCTGAAACGAGACTCGGCCCGGTAGATCATCAGTAGCTCGCATCTGCCCAACGCGGTGCGGCCAGGCTGCTGTGAAGCCAACAACGGAAGCACGCACACCCACCCACACACCCACCCATCTCCCTCCCCAAGCAGCCGCAATGTCCCATCGGCAGCACCCGCCGCCCGGCACCAGCTACGGCGCCGTCGACGAGCCGGGCAAGCACGACAGCACCCCGGGCGGCGGTGGCAGCGGCGTGCTGCTCGCGGCGGGCTCCGAGGCCGGGTCGGCGACGGACGACTTCCAGGCCATCGACCCGGACAGCGGCGTCAAGCGCGGGCTCAAGACGCGCCACCTGAGCATGATGGCCCTGGCCGGCATCATTGGGCCGGGCCTGCTGGTCGGCTCCGGCGGCGCCCTGGCCAGCGGGGGCCCGGCCGCGCTCGTCATCGGCTTCGCCGTCATCGGGCTCGTCGCCTTCAGCGTCATGCAGTCGCTGGGCGAGCTGACGACGCTGTACCCCAGCGGCGGCGCCTTCACCGCGCTCGCCGACCGCTTCGTCGACAAGGCCTTTGGCGTCGCCGTCGGCTGGAACTACTACATCATCTGGTGGGCCGTGCTGGCCAACGAGTACAACGCCATCTGCAGCATCTTCACCCTCTGGGGCGAGCAGGTGCCCATCTGGGGCTATTTCCTCATCTTCTGGGCCGCCTTCACGGCCTTTCAGCTCCTGGGCGTCGAGACGTTTGGCGAGGCCGAGTTTTGGCTGGCCTTGATCAAGCTGTTTGGCCTGGTTGCCTACTTTCTGTTCTCTCTGGTGTAAGCCGTTTCCNCCCTCACCCCGACTCGGGATCCGTTGGGTGTTTCCCAGAGCTGAAAAGCGGCCGTTCGTTCGCTCGCCTGTCTAGTTATATTGGTGGCGGGATCCCAGGGGCCCCGGCCCTTGGCTCGCTGTACTGGCGCGAGCCCGGCGCATTCTCCAACGGCTTCAAGGGAGTGGCGACCGTTTTTGTCTTTTGCTCCACCTTTTACGCCGGCGTCGAGTCGGTGGCCGTGGCCGCAACCGAGACCAAGAACCCTCGGGTGGCGGTGCCGCTGGCCATCCGCCAAGTGTTTTGGCGCATCATCTTCGTGTAGGCCGCCTCGATCGTCCTGGCCACAACTCTCTAGAGCGCAACCTCTGACGCGCAGACCACAACAGTTATATGGGGAGCGCCATATTCTTCGGCCTCACCTGCCCCTGGGACGCCGACGGGCTGATCAACGGCGACAACCGGGCGCTGCGGAGCCCCATGACGGTGGCGATCCAAAACGCCGGGTGGGCGGGCGGCGTGCACCTGATCAACGCCTTCATCTTCGTGACGTGCCTGAGCGCCATCAACTCGAGCATATTCATCGCCAGCCGCACCCTGCTCTTCATGGCGCAGGGCCGCATGGCGCCCCGCTTCCTGGGCTGGACGGACCGGCGCGGCGTCCCGATCCCCGCCATCGTCTTCGCCAACGCGTGCGGCGCCCTCAGCATGATGAACATCTCAACGGGCGCGGCCCAGGCCTACGCCTACATTGTGAACCTGTCGGGCGTCTCGACCTTCCTGGTGTGGGGCTCCATCTCGTTTGTGCACCTGCGGTTCCGCGCCGCCTGGGCGGCGCAGGGCAACGCGCCCGAGGGCCTGCCCTTCCGCTCGCTCTGGTACCCTTGGAACGCCTACTTTGGGCTGGGAGCCAGCGTGTTCCTGGCGCTGGTCCAGGGCTGGTCGACGCTGGTGCCGTTTGACGCGGCCACGTTTGTGGATGCCTACATCCTGCTGCCGCTGTTCCCCGTCATCTTCCTGGTGTACAAGCTCGCGTTCAAGACAAAGCTGCGGAGGACGCTCGAGATCGACCTCGTGTCGGGACGGCGGAGGGACCTGGAGGAGGACAAGGAGCTCGACCAGGGAGCCGGCAAAGGCCAGGCCCTGCCGCTGTGGAGGAGGGTGTGGAACAGCTTTTGAGCCGACGATGCGTGGGGTCCAAGACTGGCTTGGCTGCGTCGAGGGGCCATCCGAAATGGACCAGTCACCCGAGCATCACATTGGCCTGCCTGTCTGCACACGTAGGTATTCTGTTTTCCAAGACAATAAATGCACGCCAAAAAGACAACCATGTGCGCATTGCAATGCTGCCCGCCGTTTGTTCGGCCCCCCCCCAAATTCGTGTTATTGGGCGGGGACGCCGCTGGGTTTTCGCAGCAGCAGGCCCCGGTGGGCCAAGAATGATCGTCGCGGGCATGCGCCTAGCTGAGCGGGCAGGCACCATGGGCCATTTTTTTCAGCCGTCAGCGCGGACTCGTGCAGGTCGGAGCCAAAGCTGGCGGTCGACGCGCGATAGAGCCGGTGCAGTCAGCAGCAGGGTGTGGGCCTGAGCATGCGTGGCTGTTGGAACGTCGGTTCTGTGCGTTGTCCGTTGTGTGTGTGTGTGTGTGTGTGTGTGGTGTTTTTCTTTTTTTCTTTCTTTTTTTTCCCGTCGTGTTCCCCTCCTGCCTTGTATCATCGCCCTGTGTTCCCTTGGGTTACCGGGATTTCCCTTGCGCCCTGGCTGGCACTGGCGGGCGATGAATGCCTGGGAGCCTCGACGGCGCCGATCGCTTTGCTCCTTCGCCTCAGCATGCTTTCGCGACTTTGCTTCTTGCACGTCTGTTTTTGTCAAAAAAAAAAAAAAAAAAAACAGACACGCCGACAAGCCTTGGGCAAACCGGCTCCCAGCCAACCTAGACCGGACTGCAGGCTTTGGCCGTGGCGGAGCTGCTCGGGGCTGAGACGATAGCTGGGGGCACTGCGCGCGCTAGCCGAAAGCGTCGTGGTGCTGTCCTGTCCTGGTCTGGGCCCTGGCTTGGGTCGTGGCTGCTGCTGCTGCTGCTGCTGCACACCCGCTGCGCCAATTCCCATCACGCTTCGGGGTGCATTTTTGGACCTGCGCGCACTGGCCGCAATCTCAAGCATCCCGCCCCAACAGCCTTCAAGCGCCAACGGCTGGCCGGTGGACCCTGAGGGGCCACACTGTCAGCCTGCCTGACCGACCCTCGCCCAATGCACCCGACTCTCTCTGTCCGTCTCTCTCTCTCACTCTCTCTCTAGCACACACACACATTCCTTCGGCGCTCCCCATATGCCCAGTGTTGGCTAGACGGCCGACCGCCACCCGCACACTCGCACCGCAGCGTGCGCGTGCGGGTTGGCTTCGCCTTGGACGCGACATGTTGGGGTAGGGTGGGCAGCGCTGCTGCAGCGCCCAGGCGGCCACACAGGAAAACGGACGAACCCTAGCCGGCCTGCAAAGAAAGCCCAGAACGGGTCCAAATAAAAAGGCGAATGGGCGCGCGCCACCAAACTCTAGGGCCGCTCCACAAGAGCGGGCGGTGGAGATCAGATGGACGGGCTGTGGTGGGAAACCCGAAGAAAATGATACATACCAAAAAAAAGACCATCTGTAGCTTGCATCACAAGCGAGGAAGCCCGACACTGGGTGGGAAGGGCTGTGTCCCGATGCCTCCCGTCCGGCTGCTTCCTCGTCTTTGATTTTCTCTCCCTGTGCTGGCCTCTGCCATCGTGGCCTGGGCCGGCTCTCTCTAGCGTCCAAGCTGGAAGAGCCAGCCCTCTCTGCATGCGCCTCGTGCGTGGTTGAAGCCACCACCAACGTGCAGCCCCGCCGAAGGCTTCTTGGCAGCACGAGGGCGCGGGCTTGTCAGCTACAGTAGCTGGGTCCGTTGGTAAACATGGGGGCACGCCGCAGAGCACTGGTCGTCAGGTCCGGGGGGTACCTCCGTCTCGTGCCGGCTTTTTGTTACCCGTCTAGCCCACATCATCAGCATCAGCGATCATCCCATTGCATCCTTCTGATTACGTCTTGTTCCCTGCTTCCTTCTTCCTTTTGTTGCACAGCTGCAGCACCTCCCCCTCCACTGCCACCCATTGGCCGTCTCTCGCCCTTCGACCTCAAGGCAGTGCCCCCACCTGCTGGTCGTTGGCTCTCCCTCCCTTCGGCCTGAAAGCACTCTGTGCTCCCCCCTGCCGGTCTCTGGCTCTCTGGCTCTCTCTCTCCCTCTCTACCTTCGACCCCAACGCACGCTGTATCCCTGACGCTCGTTGCCCAGCGTCTGGAAATCGCGTCCTGGCCGAAGGCGACCTTGCCACTCCCTCGCTCATAAACTCTTCTCCAGCCACTTGTCCTTGACGCCAGCTCCCCACCGTCGATCGCTGCGCACCCATGGCATACTACCAGGCATTTGGGTTGACGTGCCCGGATGAGGGCAGGTTTTACGTGTGCGAGAAAGCGGCCGTCCAGTTCGTCGGCTGCTGCACGACGGACCCATGTGCCGACGGCTCGGGGAAGTGCCCCCAGGCCAACCTCAGGAGATCCAACTTCTCCCCTTCCCAGTACCAAGACATCCTGGAGCAGGACTGCGATGGATACCCGCGGGACAAGAACTGGTTCACGTGCGCGGGGAGCAGGTTCATCGGCTGTTGCGCCGTCAACCCGTGTAGCCCCAACTCTTGCCCCAACGACAGCCTGCTTCCGGCCAAGCTAAGCGAGAAGGACGCAAACCGCAACTTGTTCCTCAACCCCATCTCCACGAACCCCTCGGGCACCTCGCCAGTGAGCTCCCCCACGGGCTCCGCGGTGCCGGTCGGCCCCGGAGACCAGCAGCAGTCGTCCGGCCTCTCTACAGGGGCAATCGTCGGCATTTCCGTTGGCGTCGGCGTCCTGTTCCTCCTCCTGGTTGCCCTCTTGATGTACAAGTTCGGCTGGAGCGCAGGCAAGCGCAAGGAGAGGAAGAAGGCGCCGGTTCTGCCGCAGGTGGAACAGACCGAGTATGATCCAAACGAGCCTGCGCCGTACTACGACAACAGCAACAAGTCGGCCGGTCACGCGAACCCATTCAGAGGTTTGTGGCTTCAGCATACCATACCATATTGTTTTCTTTTTTGTGGTCACGCGGCTTACTAACATTGCACCACAACGGCAGAGTCCTATATGAGCGCCTCGACCGCGGTCAGCTCCCCACGCAACACCATGTTCTCCAAGCACCACCAGTCGATGGGCGGGCTCTCGTCCGAAGGCCCGGGCTCCGCCTATGCCCCCAGCGAGGCCGACCCGCGCCAGCCGAGCCCCTCGTACAGCCAGCTGAGCTTCCACAGCAACGCGCACACCCCGACGGTCGGCGCCGCCACCAACCTCCCCGTCGTCTACGAGATGGACTCGACCTCGAGGCCGCACGAGATCGCCACCAGCGACCAGCCCGCGAGCGCCGGCTTCGCCCCGTCCTCGCCGCCCCAGCAGCACCCGCAGAACCCGCAGTACATGGCTGCGCCGCACCACCACGCCCAAGGCCCCGGCCTCGACAGGCCCGCGACGTCGTCCGGCCAGCCCCCCGCCAGCCCGCTGGCCTCGGACTCCGACGCCGGCTCTCACTACGGGTCCCCCGTGGGGTCGCCCAGGATGCCGCCGCCCAACATGTTCCCCCAAGGCAACGGCGGTTACGCATCCGTCCCTCCCAGCGAAGTCCCAGGCGACTTCAGCCACAACCAGAACCCTGGGCCGAGCCCAGGCGGTCACCAGAACTAGCTTCCGCGAAATACGACGCATGCGTCGGGGAAACACGGCCTCGCAACCGTGGATCATGCTCGGTCGGTTCGGCAGCGACAATAATCATGGACTTTAAATATGGGCGTAACGGGGTTTCGGGGGATCTCTCTATCTCATTTGGGGGTTTTTTCTCCCAAGGACTAATTTAGCAACTCGTGTCTGTTGCCTTCTTGTTATTGTATGATATCCGGCTCTTTTTTTTTTTACGATACTGCTGGTAGCTGCTTACTAGCCTAGTTGATAATCTATTGGATAGATGTCCTGATATACTTCATTCCTAGGTGGCTGAGACTGTCGTCGCAACTCGGAATGGGCCAGTCTGGGCCTTCGCCGCACGCGTGCAGCGAGCGGCTGATTCCATCTCGGGTAAATGCGGTGATCGCCGGGTCGTCGTTTGCATGCCGCACTTTAGCCAAGAAGGCAACGACGCGTCTGCCTCGACGCCGATGCCTTAATCTATACCAGAGGCATGCCACACCCCTCGGCCAGCCGGGGAGGAAAGGAAGGAGAGGGGGCTGCTGCGCAAGACCCATTTGGGACCGCAGCGCCCCTTGCCAAGTTCCCGTCCGTCTCGGCGGACCACGGTTCAGGGGCCCGAACGGCCGCGGCGATTCTCCGTCCACGGGCAAGGCCCAGAAGGGGAAAACAGACGCAGCGGGCAGCACGGCAACTTCTTTTTTATACAAAGCACCCTCTCCCTTCCCGCAGATATATAGCTTTTGCGGATAAAATCGCCAAGAAAATGCTTACCGTGAGACCCAACCACACTCCTACGGGTCGGTTAAGCCGCCAAGGCGTCATGTCCCGGGAGCTCCCTCTGGGCCAGTCACGTTCCCTTTGGCCTGCCCCGGTAAACTGCCTAGGCCTTCCCGGATAACGAGGGGGGAGGGGGTTCGGTGTGGTTTGACGTGATGTCCGTCGTCATACAATCCCCGTCATGTCGAAATCCTTCATAGTGTGCCCCCCGGCCGCGTTTTACCACCCGGCTCGGAAGGCCACAGCGCATCCCCGAACACACACGCGGAGGTATGCGAGGCGAGGCCGCGTAACCCCATTTCGGCTCGGCCACCCGCGGGATTCGAAGACATGATTGCATACCATGGAACGTCCATGTGCAGGGCCTGGCATAGTCGGGTGGCGCTGCCTGTGGACGTCTTTGGTATATAGGCCCCCTGGTGCCCGCTGTGCTGTGAATCTCGCCATGGCACGCCTATGGTCTGCTCTTGGCCATCGAGGCCTTGAAAGGGTTGGAAAATAACCTACCGAATCGACTCACCTCTCGAGCGAAGATCTTTTTCCATATCCGTAGCTTGGCAACGACAAAAGCGACGCCGCCATGGAGCCCCTCGACCAGCCCAAAAGCAAGGTCCTCTTCCTCACCAACTGCGAGGCCGGCCAGGCAAACGTGGTGCTGGCCACCAGCCACGCGCTCCTGACGGCGCGCGGCGAGGACGTCGAGGTGCACATCGCCTCGTTCGACAAGCTCGCCGCCGAGGTGTGCAGGGCCTCGGACCAGGCCGTCGCGGCGGCGGCGGCGGAGGCGGCAGGAGCAGCGAGGCCCATCGTGTTCCACCGCGTCCGCGGCCTCGGCATGGCCGAGGCCTGGCAGCGTGTCCTGGCCAGCGGTGCGGCGGGGAGCAACGTGATCCAGATGCCGCGACACTGGTGGGAGGCGCCGGCCAAGCTGCGCGCCATGTTCCGCGTCATGCAGCCGTGGGACCCCGAGGGCTTCCTCGAGGTCTACCAGAGCCTGCTGGACATCATCCGCGAGGTCGGCGCCGACCTGGTCGTCATCGACAACGTCTTCCCCCAGGCGCTCACCGCCTGCCGGTTTCTCCGGGTCAAGATGATGGTGCTCAGCCCCAACACCATCAAGGACTTTGCGCTCCCGTTCCAGCCGGGTGGGGTGGCTCTGTGGCAGTTCCCCTGGTGAGCAGGCTTTCTTCGAAGGGTCCGGTTTCCACAGCAGGAGGTAGGTACTCGCTTGATTGCCATTGGCATGGACTTACCTCTGTGTGAAATACACGCCCAGCGTCGGCACTGCATTCCCGTACCCGGTGCCTCTCCACCTGATACCCCTCAACATCTTCCTGGTTCTCGTCATCATCTACATGACCCTCACGGACCCGCACACCAAGGCGCTACGGGCGGCGGTCGAGAACTACACAGAGGGCGCGCACTACACGACCCTGACGCACCTGGCGGCCACCAAGAAGCTCGGCTTCAAGGTCCTTGTCTCGAACCTGCCCGAGCTCGAGTTCCCGCTGCGGTACATGCCGGACCACCTCGTGCCGTGCGGGCCCATCATCCGGCCGGCAAGGGCGTGCAGAGAGGCGGCGCCGGAGCTGGCGGCATGGATAGCGCGCGGGCCCACAATCTACATCAACCTCGGCACGCACGTCAAGTACTACGGCCCGCACGAGGCGCTGAGGCTGGCGGCGGCTCTGCGCACGGTGCTGGACCGGGCGGACTCGGACCCCGCGGCGCGGGAGCGCAAGCTCGCGGGGCTGCAGGTGCTGTGGAAGCTCGCCAAGTTCAGGGGCGAGAACGGCGCGCTCGACTTTGCGGTCGACGAGCCCGGGTGCGAGATGCACGGCGTGCTGGGCAAGTACATGGACGCCGGCAGGGTCAAGATTGTCGAGTGGGTGGAGCCCGAGCCCATCGCAGTGCTGCGGGAGCCCAACGTCGTGCTGGCGGTCCACCACGGCGGCGCCAACAGTTTTCTGGAGGCCGTGAGGTACGAAAGCCTGCAATCCGCGACGAGAAGAAAATAGCTGCGCTGTGCTGTGCTGTGCTGTGCTGACACAAGAGCCCTGCCGTCCCGAGCAGCGCGGGAGTCCCCCACGTGGTGCTGGGCGTCTGGATGGACACGTACGACTTTGCCAACCGGGCCGAGTACCTGGGCATCGGGATATGGGGGAACAAGGCCTCCAAGCCAGGCTGCCGGGCCGAGGAGCTGGGCCCGGCGCTCGTCGACATCTTGCTGGGGCCTAGGTCCGTGCAGATGAAGCACAGGGCGGCCGAGCTGGCCAGGCTCTGCGCCGCGAACGGGGGCGGGAGGGCCATGGCGGCCAGGACGATACTGGCAGAGGTTGCGGGTGGCAGGGCAGGGCCATGGTGATGATATGATGGACATGGGCGTCATCAGCGGTTGCATTCAGGACCGTGCCGTGGCTTAATCACACGCCCCGGGTGGGGGCACGTCCCGTCGCCACGTAAGCGCGTGCACGGATGCTAGACCTAGCTATTACGGTCGTGTCTCCTTGCACCGTTTTCGTGCAAAACGGTGCACAGGGGTCCCCCCTTCCTCCCTCCCTCGCTGGATTGAGGGGGTTTCCCTGGTTCAATAGCCTGTCCTGATTTAGCGCGATCTAAACCTGTTGTGGGGTGGCCTTGATTGCAACGTGCAAGGCGCCCTTGCTGGAACAGCCCCATGCTTCCACTAGAGAACTCAATCGAAGTGAACCGTCGAACAGTTTGTTCTTCGTCTGCAGCGCCAAGAGCACTCAAAGTCGACGCTAGTGCATAGACCCTGCCATCCGTCATCCTGTGTGCCTGTGTGCGCGCGCGATTGGGTGGCACATCGGGCGACAAGGCCGGATGGCAGGAGCTTGGCTCGGGTTCGTGTCTGATGTACTCCGCACAATAGTTGCATTCCCCCAGACCCTGCATAGCTTCTTCATATGACGCCAGTTGCAGTGGTCTTGGCCTTGAACTTCACGATGGTCGGCAACGCGCCCCGCGGAACACAGCAGACGGAGCGCGCCTAATATGGAAGATGACATCTGGCTAAATTGCGCCTCACTCCGCACGGGGGAGCTCATGCGAGCAGGCGGCATCAAGCCTCAGCTCGACCTCGTATCGCTGCTCGTCCTGGGCACATCGTCGGCGCAAAAGGGCGTCTCGGCGATAATCCGCCCCCAACGTCGCATTTTATACAAGTTTGGTTGTATCGTGACATGCCGTGCTGCAAAAAAACAAGACAATTGCACATTCTGTCATACGAGGCCAAGATCGCCCATGCAACGCTTGGCATTAACAATCTCCAAGACCCGGATTGCAACCTTGTGTGCTTCTTTTCTTGGACATCACCAGTATCGATGACGGCCCTTTCCAGACGTCATTCCCGCTTCTGCCCAGTCGGGAGGTCTTGGCTGGTCTACTGATCGATGAAACAGGTTGCTGTATAAGTTCAAGTTGGTGTCCTCGTGCGAATACTCCGATCGTTGTCTCCGCAGGCCGCGCTCGTCCAAAAAGAAAAAACAAAGGAAAAGAAAAAAAAACATCTTAATACATACATCAAAACACACCTTGGAGGCCTCTATCCCCCATTGCCAACCACACAAGATGCAGCTGCCCAACGCCATCCTCCTGGCCACCGCTGCCTCGGTCGCGTCGGCGCTCAACACCCCCGCCGAGGCCCCGTCCCGCCTCAGCAAACGGTGCTCGCCCGAGTACAACCCTGAATATCACAGAGGCTTTCTGCCGCCCGCCCCCTGCTGGCACTCGTTCAACACGGCGTGCGTCAACTACGTTACGCCCGGCACCGAGCAATTTGTCAGCGAGGCCCGCCGCACCGCCGTCGTCATGGGCGTGTCTGAGTACTGCTTTGCAGACATCGCCGAGGAGCAGGCTCGCCAGGCCGACGGCAGGAAGACGTGGGGCTGGCGCGAGAAGCATGGCAAGCTGACCCGCGTATCGGGAACCGACATCCTTGTCATCTCGGAGATGCCTGACTCTGCCATTGCCGCCTACAAGGCCATGGCGTGAATTTGGCAGCAGACCGCCGGCAGAGTGTCAAGGGCCAATGAGGAAATCGAAAGGCGCAATGTAATGGAGGCGTGTGTTGTCATTTATCACAAATATGAAGAATAATATCCCCGAAACCTTGACAGCAAGGGCGGTGTCAAAGGGGGCGCCACTTTGGCGGCAATAAACTCGGCATCCAGTATTGTTATTTATTTGCTTTTCGCGACTCATCAACCACAGCGGACCCAGTCTAAGCTGGCTTACATGGGGCAAAGCACCTCCTTCCTTCCAAGAATGGCATTCTTCAGAATGCCGTCTGAAAATGCCCCTTTGTTATCCATACGAGCTCGCTGCGTGTGCTTTTGCGGCACTCTTCCATGTAAAATAACACAAACCAATCTACCAGCACCGAGATAGAGAAATCGGAGCCCGTCCGTCAAGCAAAGAACCAAACATCTTTTGGGTAACTCCCAAGTAGGCACCCACGCCCAACCATCGTGTGTCCGTCGACTCTCGGGCCTCCACAACATGATGAACCTGCAGCTGGCCGAGTCAACGCCCCAGGCTGTGGAGGAATCGAGCACAGGTGAGATTCCCCGGTATCATCCGCAACGCCTCCGCATCCATGTGGCGACCTCCGCTCTTGTCTTTCCTTTTAGTTCGGGAAGACGGGGTTGAAGCTGAGCCCGGCCGAGTTGGAGTTGAGCCACCCCCGGCATACAGTCAACGAAGGCTACGAGATGCTCCTTTTTCGTGCCACTCGCTCCGCGGAGGCCGCCTCCCAACCTTTCCGCAGCACACTAGCCCCAGGCGAGTCAGTCCAACCGTGGGAGAGCCTGCTGGGATACCGGAAAGTTGACGGCGATAGCTACACCGAGACGTGTTAGCGCGAGACGCCGCTCGGCCATTCTCCCGGCACTTCTGTTCCAAGGAGTCAGGGGCCAGAGGGAAACCAAGGCGGGTGTCATACAGCTCAGAGTAGGAGGGAAGACATCACAGTCGCCGCTGTACTTCGCCATCGCAAACATGCCATGCGTTGGGCGTGCTCCCGCCTCCCAAGCCCAGGTTGTAGCGAGGAGGCGGGCGTGCTCTCTTCACCAATATAGACCAGACCCGGCCAGGAGACTTCGACATCGAAACGTTCATGAAGCTGCTGTGCGAGACTCTGCCGAGGCTGGGAAGAAGTCCCACAAACTAAGCTTTCCGCTCAGAGCCAATTCTCGGGATCGCCGTGTCTTTCATCGGCAACAACACCTGCAGTAGGGAGTCCAGAGGCACCAGAAGGCACGTCATCTTTCCTTTCGTGGAGCAAGACGAGTCGTCGTCATCTGTAGGTCCTTGCTAGGGAGCCTAGTCTTCGTTGGCAAGCAAGCACAGCTAGCACAGCTTGGTCTTCGTACTCAGGCTTCGTCGTGAAGCGGGGGCCCGGCCTCCGTTGACAAGCAAGCACGACTAGTACAACTGATGGTTCGTTCCTGGCTTCCTCGGGAACCTGAAGTCCAAGAAGCTGTATATAAGTCAGCCCAACCCTCTACTCCCTCGCCATCTTTCTACACACTCTCATCACATCCTCATCGCAGTCTCATCTCATCACCACTACATTCGAACCACAGTCTCATCCCATCACCACTACTTTCGAACCGCACATTCTTTCCAACTACAAGGAAGAACAGCAGCAATCATGAAGTTCAGTGCCACTCTTCTTTTCCTCACTGGTGCAGTCATGGCGGCGCCCACAGTCCAAAAGGACAATGTAAGTCCATGGGAAACCTCAAACCAGCCTTTAGCCTCCAGCCCCTTTCGAGTCCACAGCTGAATTCAAGACTGCTTTCGTGCGGGTAGGTCGTCTCGCTGGAAGCCTACGGTCCTCCTGAGCAGGGCAGCGGCCCTATCACTTCGGTGAACGCTCGTGATACTCCTAGGCAGGGCAGTGGCCCTCACCACAACGCCAAGCGGGATACTCCTGAGGAGGGAAACGGCCCTATCACTTCGGTGGACGCTCGTG